>OX031021.1:701888-754388 GCA_943736025.1 Tenthredo mesomela
CAGCAGCAGCAGCAGCGACGACGCCGCCGCCCCTCCGCCGATCAGCCGACACCGCATAGGCGCCTACCCCGCGTTTTTTTTTCTCTCTCTCTCTCTGTTTCTACTTGTTCTTTTTCATTATTTATTTCTTTTCTTTCTACCATATTCGGTGAGTAAGTAAGTAAGATAGGTAGGTAGTATAGGTATACGACGTAGTCGCGTTATTTCGCCACCCGAAATTTTTATATACTACATTTCTTGTATGTGTGTATGCGTGTGTGTGTGTGTGCAATAATATTATAATATATCTATATATATATATATATATTTATTTATTATACATGTAAGCGTTATTGTCTCTGCAGAGTGTTTAGAATTTAATTGAAGTCTTGAAATCACGTTCCCTGTTTTTTTTTTTTTTTTTTTTTTTTTTTTTACTATGTATGTATAGCTACAGGTATACATTATTCGATTTATGTATTACGTGTGAATATACGCGGATGATTCTTATATATATATATTAGGGTGGCGCAAAAAAACCGACTATTTTTTTTTTTTGAGTCTCGGGTGAAAAAATGTTAGTTTTTGATGTTTTAAGAGCCCTCTCCAAAGGACAGCTAAAAAAAAAATTTTTAAGAGGTCGCTCCAAATTTTTTTAAATTTCAAAAATCGTCAAAAATCGATTTTTTTTTTTTTTTTTTTAATTTTTTTTCTCGTTACGGTATAATTTTACAGTCAAAAAAAAAAATAAGTTTCTGAAAGTTTCAGTTCAAAATTTGAATTTTGAAAGGTCGCTCATAATTTTTTAATAATTAAATAATTGAAAAATCTAAAGTATGCACTGATAAATTAAAAAAAATTATGAGCGACCTTTCAAAATTTAAATTTTGAACTGAAACTTTCAGAAACTTATTTTTTTTTGGTCTGTAAAATTATACCGTAACGAGAAAAAAAAATTAAAATTCGAATTAGAAAAAAAAAATTCGATTTTTGACGATTTTTGACGATTTTTGAAATTTAAAAAAATTTGGAGCGACCTCTTAAAATTTTTTTTTTTGAGCTGTCCTTTGGAGAGGGCTCTTAAAACATCAAAAACTAACATTTTTTCACTCGAGACTCAAAAAAAAAAGTAGCTTGAAGTTTAGAGGTCGCTCAACGAGGATTTATGATTCCCATCTAATTGACACGTAACAAAATATTGTTTTTCGCTCAAAACGATGTCAGGCAACCAAAAAATCGGCGACGTCTGTCTTTCTGGGCTTATTTGAAAGCATGAATCATCCCCTAATACGATGGTGGGTCGTTTTTGTTTTAATTTTGATTATTTTTTTTTCGTTTTTTGGTCACAATCATCACTTTTTTCCAGTTTACAAAGTATCCAAGGCAAAAATTGGAACAAGGTAATTTGAAAAACGACCCACCATCGTTTAGGGGATGATTCATGCTTTCAAATAAGCCCAGAAAGACAGACATCGACGATTTTTTGGTTGCCTGACATCGTTTTGAGCGAAAAACAATATTTTTTACCTGTTAATTAGATGGGAATCCTAAATTCTCGTTGAGCGACCTCTAAACTTCAAGCTACAGCGCCCTCCTTGAACGAGGACCTTTTCAATTTCAAAACCTAAAGTTTTGGGTGGTAGGAGCAGAAAAAAAAGAAAAAAGTTCATTTTCGACACACCCTAATATATATATATATATATATATACAGATATATATATATATATATACTAGTAGCGGAAAATTCAAAACGGTAATATAATATATACCGTTAGTTATAACTCGCAAGTGTCTATACTATATAACACGTTCATATATATTAGACTGTTTCAAAAAAAAAAAAAAATTTCAAAGAACATTGAAAAATCGTCAGAGTATGTCTAAACAAAGACCCTGTTCAAATGTTAGCCCTTAATATTAATATTTAGAGGTGGCGCTTTTCATTTTTCTATTTCCATTTAAATAACATGGGAAAATTTTTTTCTGAACTTCCGAATTTTATTACTCAGAAACGAACTATCTTACAATAATAACTAAGATAGCTTTTTGTAGAAAATTTGACGCTCTATAAAAAAGGTTTGAATGAAAATTTGCGTGAGGCGAGCCGTTTCGGAGTTATCAAGCCTCAACCATTGAACTGTTCAAAATAATGATAATTTCTACTTATACGCGACAAAATCGACTTATCTAACTTAAATACCCACTATTATCAACTTTAAAACCAAGATCCATAAATTTTCAATTCAATGTTGATCAACAAATTTTTATTAATCAACAATAAGTGATTAATTATTTTGATCAATAATCAAAAATACGGGTATATCACAAATAAATGATGAAATTTCATCATAAATTTTATTTACAATGCATCAACAATTCATTTCAATTTAATTTTAATTTTGATTTTAATTTTGAACAGTTCAATGGTTGAGGCTTGATAACTCCGAAACGGCTCGCCTCACGCAAATTTTCATTCAGACCTTTCTTATAGAGCGTCAAATTTCCTACAAAAAGCTATCTTAGTTATTATTGTAAGGTAGTTCGTTTCTGAGTAATAAAATTCGAAAGTTCAGAAAAAATTTTTTCCCATGTTATTTAAACGGAAATAGAAAATTGAAAAGCGCCACCTCTAAATATTAATATTAAGGGCTCACATTTGAACAGGGTCTTTGTTTAGACATACTCTGACGATTTTTCAATGTTCTTTGAGAAAAATAAAATAATCGCTTTTTTTGAAACAGTCTAATATATATATATACGTGATTCATAAAGAAAAAGGAAATAAATTTCAGCAAGGTAACACCACAGATGAGAAGAAGAAAAATCTATATATCTATATAACTATAGTATATCGTATCAACGATGAATGCAGGGTTTGGCGGGGGGGGGGGGGGGGGGGGGGGGGGGGGGAGAGGAGGGAAATGTTTCGTATCGTTCAAGGCAGCAGAAAAATGACGACGTCACGTTACTACATTATACTACTATTATATATATATATGCGTTACTATTGATATATATAAAAAAAAAAAAAAAAAAAAAAGATGTCAACGTAAGGAAAACACTAAAAACTTTAAGAGAGAGAAAGAGAGAGAGAGAGAGAGAGAGAGAGAGCCACGTGGCATGTCACAGTTCTCTGCTGATAATACAGCGGGCTGTATATGATGATATTATAGTTTAAGTCGTTGATACAAAATAATAAAAAAAAAATAAAAATAAAAAAAATTTAATTAATTAATCGATGAAAATGAAACTTTTTTTTCTTTCAACTCCTTATATATATATATAGGGGAAAGTGGGGCAGAATGGCCGGATGGGGCTAAATGGCCGCCAAAAAAAAAATTGACTTACTAGCATTTTCGCATCAAGGAGGATCATATGAGACGCCATACAACGGGATTCCGCTGAAAGTACTCAAAAATTTTCAGGGTGGGGCTAAACGGCCACCCTAATAAAAGTAGCGAAATTGCATTTTCACGTCGAAGTGAGTGAAAATCGGTTAATTTCATATGATATTTAATCATACCAATTGAAATTTATTTGTTCCGAATAAATATTTAATTGCGACTATTGAAAAAAATATTTCGTTAATTCAATTATATTTTTTTCTCAGTGTAGGGTGAGCGACTTTGCCCCACCCTTTCAGTTTTGCATCGTTTTCAGTGGAACCACGCTGCATATAGTTTTATCTCACTCAGTTCGACGTGAAAATGCAATTTCGCTACTTTTATTAGGGTGGCCGTTTAGCCCCATCCTAAAATTTTTTGAGCACTTTCAGCGGAATCGCGTTGCAAGGCGTCTCATACGATCCCCCTTGGTGCGAAAATGCGAGTAAGTCAATTTTTTTTTCAGCGGCCATTTAGCCCCATCTGGCCATTCTGCCCCACTTTCCCCTATATATATGGGGAATTCCACGTGAACTTGACCAATGTTTTTCCCTCACCATTTTTGATTTGCTTCACGATTTTTTATACGATTCTACGATCTCGAAAAAGCACTGCTGAATTTTTTCAGATTTTTCCCTCGAACCGTTAATTTTCAATGATTATTCAAACCCATTTTGAAAACGGCATTTTTTAAAAATCTCGAAAAATTCTCAAAAATATTATTTTTTTATTTCGATCATTTTGACACCCCTCCCATGATGGGATCATTATTGCTTCTTTTTTTTTTCAGCACTTTTAACATTTTGATAAAACGAAACACCATGTTCCAACGTTTCGAAAATTCTTGAAAAATTACCAAAAATTCTGTGTTCAATTCTGAACGTTTTCGCGTGAGACCCACGATGACGGACGGAAAATACTTTTTTTTCGGAAAAATTACTTTTTTTTTTGTCTGTCATCGTGGGCCTCACGCGAAAACATTTAGAATTGAACTCAGAATTTTTGGTAATTTTTCAAGAATTTTCGAAACGTTGGAACATGGTGTTTCGTTTGTTCAAAATGTTAAAAGTACTGAAAAAAAAAGAAGCAATAATGATCCCATCATGGGAGGGGTGTCAAAATGATCGAAATAAAAAAATAATATTTTTGAGAATTTTTCGAGATTTTTAAAAAATGCCGTTTTCAAAATGGGTTTGAATAATCATTGAAAATTAACGGTTGGAGGGAAAAATCTGAAAAAAATTCAGCAGTGCTTTTTCGAGATCGTTGAATCGTGTAAAAAATTGTAAAGCAAATCAAAAATGGTGAGGGAAAAACATTGGTCGAGTTCACGTGGAATTCCCCATATATATATATATATATATCTATATATATATATGTATATGATCGTTATAAACACGTGGTTTCGCTAACCCCTGCCTCTTAATACTGTATAATATATGTTACCTATATATATATATATATTTAGTGTTTTTCAAAAGTGTCCAAGATAGTTTGTGACTGACTTGAAAATATTGAATTTGACATTTTGTTGAAATTTTATATTTAAAAAAAATTCAAAGTACTTGTATCTTTTGAAATACTGGTTTGAGAGAATTTATGTGTAGCACTTTTTTTGTAGAGAAATAAATTTCCTACAAAATTGTTCTGAAGTTTTTTTCTCCAAGTCCAACTGTTTATTCGCCCACAACGAGAAAGAAGAATTAATGCATAAAATCAACTTTCGAGGCTCGCACAAAAGCGGTGGTTGAAACCACAGCCAAACTACCTAGAGAAATTTTCAAGAATACTAAATTCTCTTTCAAATTAGTCTTGGATGTGAACAATCCATCGAAATGCGGCCGAGTTGTGAGCGAATGAAAGAAAAAGTCGTAATGTTCACATGCTTTTTAGCATAGAAAAATTAAAAAAAAAAAAAGAACGCGAGAGTACTAGAATCGAAATTAAGGGGATATGAAAGGTGAATTATACACCTCGAATTTTTGGCAACCCGTTTCTCAGCTAAAACACATCCGATCGATGTGAAATTGATATCAGTGACGCAGAAAAAGTGAACGAAGGGCATGATGCTCTTGGATTTCCAAAAAGCGAAAATGTTTCGAGTGTTTTCATATTTATCAACGTACAACGTCAGCAACAACGATTATTCGTTACAGAGCACTCTTGATATGAAATTGTACATTTTATTTTCGCTTTTTGGAAATCCAAGAGCATCATGCCCTTCGTTCACTTTTTCTGCGTCACTGATATCAATTTCACATCGATCGGATGTGTTTTAGCTGAGAAACGGGCTGCCAAAAATTCGAGGTGTATAATTCACCTTTCATATCCCCTTAAGAGCTAAAAATTGTACAGGATTCCCCCCTTTCGAAATCTACAACAAGATTTTCAATCCGGAGTTGCAATAAAAAAAAAAAAAAAGCACCCTTACACACACATATGTATTATTGACACTGTGTTTTGTATGTGGTTTGTTTATTTTTATTTATTTTTTTTTGTAAAATAGATAGAAAGAATGAGGTTATGAAGTTATACGTATTTAAATCCTGCGCATCATTGTCATTATGAATGATGCATGTATACATGCATCATACAACATCATATATATATACAATATACCCGGTGGTAGTAAACGCGAAGATCGACGGCACCCCGAGGGATGGGCGCCTATGTCGAGTGGGACTCGGTTGCTTGCTGCTGCTGTTGTTGCTGTTCCTCGCCACCACCACAGTATGGTAGTACATACGTAGTAGTCGTCACAGAGTCACACTTATACATAGATATACAAAGTGATACACAGAGACTCCCCACACACACACACACACACACACGTACACACACACACAGTAACGCGCAAGTATATAAAAGAGAGAAGTCGTTTCTCGACGTGATATTTACGCAACCCTTCCGAGAGAGCCGTAAGGCTAGAAGCCTATACAACCCAACCTAGCCTATATATTATAGCTGTGTTGAAAATATTCGTCGTTTGCATCAAATTGGTGTGATGGAGTTAAACAGAACTCAGTCAGGGCAGGGGGGGGGGGGGGGATATATATATATATATACTGTGTTGTACATATATCATCATTGTCAACGCGTATATATATATATATATATTGAAATTTGTTGTTTTTTTACGATTCTCTGCATTATATACATATTTTTTAATATCATATGTATATAAACGAGTATAGGGGGTAAAAAAAAAGGGGGGGAGGGCTCCGTTTTTTTACACCCGTCTGATCGGCCCCGGGACCGAGAGAGAGAGAGTCGGATCGGCAGGATCCCCGGCGCGTCCCTCAAATATTGATTTTCATAGCGGGGTAAAAGGCGAGAGCGGTGGCAACGACCCTAGAAATGCGTATTTTCAGATCGTCACCGCGCACCCGTGTCGATCTCTAGTACTCCTGGTTCTCCTCCTCCTCCTCCTTCCTCCTTCCTCCTTCCTCCCTCCTCCGCCGCACCGCACCACCAACTCATGGAACTCCACCACCACGGACGTTATATACGTGTGTGTGTGTGTGCGTCCGCGATATGCATGTGTGTGTGTGTGTGTGGAGAAACACGTTAATATTAAATACCGGCGACACTTATAATCCTCGCACTAAATAAATCCCCCGTAGTAGTAGTAGTAGTAGTAGTAGTAGTAGTAGTAGTAGTAGTTTAAATTTTTTTCAGATATAGTTTTGTTAAACAAAACGTTAAAACGTAAAACGTAGAACGTAGAACGTAGAACGTAAAACGTAAAACGTAAAATATCACTTTTTGTCACTTTGATTCGTTTTTTCACCCACTTTGATAAAAAAAACTCACCTTTTCATTTTTTGGGGTTCGATTTATCCGACGTGTCGATCCTCCAAAGGGGACGTGGGATTTCACCGTGTCCGTACTAGGACGCCATGTCAGCAAGTTGAGCAAGTATCTCGCTCTAGTCCCCAACCACGACCGCCGGTTAATTCACGATACAACCAAGCTAACAACTGCACGGAACTGCGCCTACGCCCGATACCCGGTTATACAGTAGATTCCGTTCCGTGGTCGTTTCACCGCTCAACACTCGGCGCGCAGCCTTAGACGTTTTTCGCGCCCTTGTTCAACAATCGGTGAAATGTACCCCGCGCGCGCGCGCTAGCTAGTGCGCTTCTTCTTCTTATTATTATTATTATTATTATTATTATTATTATTATTATTCTACTACTTCTATTCGCTATTCGACGATATTTTATATTATATTAATTTTATTCTATATACAACAACAACAACAACAACGCGCGCATATAATATAATAATAAAAAAAAAACGCGAAAACACGCGCGCAAAAATTTCAAATTTTTTTACTATTTTTTTTTCAAACTTTAATATATATATATATTAGTAAGTCGAAATTCAGACGTTTAATAGATATAGATACGTGTGTGTGTGTGTATATAGCTGTTCCGCTGCTGCATCAGCAGGTTGTATCATTCCCACTGCTGATGTACACACGCGAGTGTTCGAACTACTGGCGTTATACGCACGCATGTTCAAACATATAATATCTTTCGCAATAATTGACAACAATGCGCGCGCGCGGTATTGAAATCAATCCAAATAGCTGTAACAATAACAATAATAATAATAATGAATTTTTTTATGTATATTTTTATTCGAATAAATATGTACATAAGTATATATATATATGAAAATAACGAAAATAATAAATGTGCTGTAGCGCGCACACGCAGGCTGTGTTCATAATTCCCGCGCGTACCTCGCGCACGCAGTTATATAAGTCAGTGAAGCGCTGCGCACTTCACTTCACTTTACTGCACTGCACTGCACTGCAAATGCACATCTTAGTTAAACGCGCGTGTCTCATAGCTTATATATACCAATGAAAATCATAAATCATTGTAAGTACATAAAAAAAAAAAAAAAAAAGAAAAAACTAGAAAAAAGGAACCCCGCATAAACAATTGAAAGAAAGAAATGAGAATATATACATATGAGCGCTATCGCGCTGGGTGTATAGAATAACCATGCGGTTGTGCGCAGTGCGCAGGGCAGAGGTAAACCCTCAAGGGTGAACTACTGCTGCTGCATCATCATCGCTGCAGGTTCTGTGTAAAGGGTGGTTATAGGTACTGCACACTGCACAGCCGCGCTTATACATAGTATAAGGGGTATAAAGAAGAAGAAGAAGAAGAGGTTTTGGACGGAACGTATAACGGACGGGGGAGTTTAGTAGGGGGCCACCGTAAAGATCCCACGAACCTTTTCGGTCTTGCATCAACCCGAGGGCCGATAAAAAGGCCGTACGTCCATCCAGCCCGGGCCCATGGCCAGACCAGACCAGGCCAGGCCAGGCCCAAGCTACTCGCTCTGCTCTACGCGAGATGTACAAAAAAAGCGAGCGAGCGAACGAACGAACGAATGAGGGAGGGAGGGAGGGTGGGAAGGAAAGGGTGAGGGGGACAAGCAAGAGGACCGAGCGTGGCAAAGAGTGCGAGGGACGTAAGGGAGGGAAGGCACGGGGCGCGGCGGTGGAGCAGCCACGATGATTTGACTCTATAGCTCCACTACTACTACTAGTCCTCCTCCTCCTCGTCTCGTCGTCTATACAGAGTCTAGTGTCCTTGGCTTCGCTGCTGCTGCTGCTGCTGCTGCTGCTGTTGCTGCTTTGGCTCTGCTAGACTGTAGCCATAGCCAACCACCACGATCCTAGTACTAGTGCTAGTTCTAGCCTAGCTTACACGGAAACTCATAGTTTCATGCGTGCATGCGCCTTTGGCAGTGCCGTAATTTAAGGGGGGTTGACGCTAGTTATTAAGGCGCGCGTTTGATGCGCGAATATCTATATACAGTAACTATAGTATAAATTGATACACCGCGCCCCCTTCGTATAACCCTTATTCCCCCCTTACAGGATATACAATTGCCAAGAATTATTTGGCTTATCTTTATAGTCTAGTTTGAAAAAAAAAAAATTGGTTTTGAAGAACTTATAGCCTTAATAATAAATCGACTTATATGTATGATATAATTTCTATATAGAAAATATCTCTGTGTAGGTTGTACTTAGAGATATATAGTAGGCGTAGGGCCTAGTGATTAGTTGGTTGTACGTTGTAGTGTACGCAGCGTTATAATATAGTATAGGGAGGGTTTGGAATAACGTACGACGTATAGGTTTGTGAGAGAGAGAGAGAGAGAGAGAGAGAGAGAGCGCGGTGTGTGTGTGTGTATGTGTGTGTGTTTAAGGATAAGGAAGAAGTATAAGAGAAGTGTGTATAATATAAGTATAAGCGAGGTAGGTATATGGTAGTAGTAGTATTAGAAGTAGGGAGAGTCAAGACGGGGCTCCACGTGTCGCTGCGTCGCGGGGTGTTGACCCCAAATAGCTTTTTTAAAGTGACGTAACTCCGAAGGGTTGAGAAAGAGTCTTTAGGTACCTACCTACTACTACTATATAGGAGTCACGGCAGCGCGCAACTCAACTGCTGCAGCACCAGGCAACAGCGTGCACAACAGGCAGAAGCAGCAAACTAGCAAACAGTCGTACAGTCAGACATATCTCGTTTGGCCCTTGCGGCGGTGTGTATAGTGTTATACCTATACCTACTGCGTCGTCGTCACTATATTATATACGTACCTATGTAATATATACATACGATACACACTCGTATATATAATATATATATATATATCGCGTCACTAATGCCATAAGGTCTTAAGCGCCAAAAAAAAATTTTTTTTTTGCGGATATGCTCAAACGATGTTATACGTCACGAAAAAGATTTTCCCACCAAAAACACGAATTTTTTTTTTTTTTTTTTTTTTGTCGCGTCACTGATGCCATAAGGTCTTAAGCGCCAAAAAATAAATAATTTTTTTTTTGCGGATATGCCCAAACGATGTTATACGTCACGAAAAAGATTTTGCCACCAAAAACACGAATTTTTTTTTTTTTTGTCGCGTCACTAATGACATGTCTTAAACGCCAAAAAAATAATTTTTTTTTTGCGGATATGCTCAAACGATGTTATACGTCACGAAAAAGATTTTGCCACCAAAAACACGAATTTTTTTTTTTTTTTTTTTGTCGCGTCACTGATGCCATAAGATCTTAAGCGCCAAAAAATAAATAATTTTTTTTTTTTTTTTGCGGATATGCCCAAACGATGTTATACGTTGAGAAAAAGATTTTGCCACCAAAAACACGAAATTTTTTTTTTTTTTTTGTCGCGTCACTGATGCCATAAGGTCTTAAGCGCCAAAAAAAAAATAATTTTTTTTTTTGCGGATATGCTCAAACGATGTTATACGTCACGAAAAAGATTTTGCCACCAAAAACAGGAATTTTTTTTTTTTTTTTTTTTTTGTCGCGTCACTGATGCCATAAGGTCTTAAGCGCCAAAAAATAAATATTTTTTTTTTTTTTGCGGATATGCCCAAACGATGTTATACGTCACGAAAAAGATTTTGCCACCAAAAACACGAAATTTTTATTTTTTTTTTTTTGTGCGCGTACGACCTTATGGCATTAGTGTGACGCGATATATTGGTACACCCATATAGTCTTACGCACAGCTACTCGCACACCCGCAATCTAGGCGATCATATATATATATATATATATATATATATATATATATATGTACAAAAAAACCTTTTTGGCTATATATATACTATTATAACAAGAATATATTACTTATACCTATATAGTAGGTACGTCGAATCCTTTCCTCCTAAACACGTATACCTACACACACAGATATATATACGATATACTACATACCTATGTATGAGTTTCGTTGCGTTACGCACCGCGTATATATATATATATATATATATATAGGTATACTATTATATAGGCATAAGTTTAGTTATTGCTCAATTCGCCGTTCGGTGTTCATATAGTTCGTACGGCGACGAGTGCAGCACATAAGCCTAAAGTCTATGGAGGTCCCCCCCCCCCCCCCCCCCCCCCCCCCCCGGTTCCCCCCGTCGAGTGTATAACTCTATACACTAGGCATAAGCTGGTGAAAACTATACTTATATATATTAGTGGAGAGTACTAAAGAGTATATATTTCTTAAAAGCGGTATACCTATACCTATACCTATACCTATACCTATACCTATACCTGCGTATACATCGAAGGGCATTGCGAGCGGGGTGCGCGACAAAATGTTATGTACCTATGCGTACGCGTGTAATACCGCGACACGCGCTATTTGCATTATATATAGTACCACGTGCACGCATGATCGGGGTGGGGCTCGCTATAAGTACTAAGCCTAAGCCCCCCCCTCTCGCGCTATATGTCCAACGACTAAAGGGACTATGTCCTGCGATTCTTGACGGTTTTTTTTTTTATATATATATATATACGATATACCGCTATTTTATATAATTGGTATATTGTATTGAAAAAAAAAAAGAAAGAAAGAAAAGAAAACAGTACGTACATTGGCGTAACTAGGACTTTTTTCGAAGGGGGGGGGGGGGGGGCTGGCTGGCCCCATCCTTCACTTCACTTTACCCGAATATATATATGTCCGAAATTTTCAATTTGGTTTTTTTCATCTTTCTGGGGTGGGCGCTCAACATCCTGCCCCCCCCCCCCCCCGTAGTTACGCCAATGACTGTAGGTAGTATTTTTTTGTTTCCTGAAACACGCGGGGCTGTATTGCTATGCAATATATATATATATATATATATGGATATGTAAATATGTGTGTATGTGTGTGTGCTATATATATGCACTAAGTATAATCTTATCTGTACCTACAACTCAGAGAGAGAGAGAGAGAGAGAGAGAAGTGAGAGCAACATCGCAGCTACACCCTAAACTATACGTACATAACTATGTACTTTTCAGACTTCTCTCATCTTATATATATATATATATTTGTTTTATACATATATATATATGTATATATACTATATAAAAATATATATATGTGTGTGTGTGGTTAACTTATATGAGAGAAACGTTTAAAATCCTGGGCATTATATTATATAGGTAAATAAAGCGATCGTTTCGTAATATTGTAGGTAGTACCTATGTATATGTATATAGTATATATATATATATATATAGTACGCATCGTGTGTTTGTGTGTGGAAATTTTTGTCTTTTATATATGTACTATGTACTTGTAGTATATACTCGAGTACAAAGATATATATATATAGAGAGAGAGAGAGAGATAAATAGAAATAGAAAAAGAGATAGAAAGAGAAATGCAACCCAGCTGCGCTATCATACGAAGTAGGTACTGTGCGAGGCAGGCTTATAGCAGCTATGGCTGCCTTGTATATATATATATATATGTATTTCGTTTCTTATCAGTTTATACCGCAAAGGAAATTTGAAACCGCACGACCACCGTTCGCTCTATACGCGTACGTGACTTTCGATATAATATATATACAGTATATGTTATGTTAAATTATATAAAGGATATATATATATATATATATATATATATATATAAAAAGGATAAAGGAAGAAATCTAGCCACATTATATAATATTATATACTATATAGGAAAATAATGAAGCTTATATAGGTCCGTGATTATCGTTTTTAAAACATCTATATAAATATATATATATATATATATATATATAAAACATATTAAGGGTCACTCGAGTTGTGTCCGGTCAGACGGGCATATATATACTATATATTATATAGACAATTAGGGGAGATTTTTTTTTTTTTTTTTTTTTGCCGGATAATAAAAGCTTCGCTCGGCGCTCGGTCGTATATATATATATATATATATATATATATATATATATATATATATATATATATTTATATATACATATATAAAAACGAAAATCTAGAGGGGTGTGGGAAAATAAAAAAAAAAAAAAAAAACAATATATATCACCGCGAGGATGAAGAGTATATATAGGTGGAAAAAGTTCATTCCCAGGATATTTAAATTCAACTTCCTCCGTTCACCCCCTTATAATTGTAATATAAAACACCGTTAATTACGTATATTACACACAGAGATGATTATTTCCTTTTTTTTTTTTTTTTGTTTAGTTTATTTAAATCGGTATTATATATACCCGTGAAAAAATGTTTATATATGAGTCAGGCATGATCCAGCTATGTTCAGATATGTTAATACATGAACATATCTGATTCATGCCTGACGTATGTATAATCATGTAACATATTATACATGATTACATATGGTCATATATGAATCCATATATGATTATATATGACCGTACATAACTTTATATATGATCGTACATGATCTTATATACCATTATACATGACCATGTAGATCAGACGTACATTGATGTATGATTATATATGACCATACATAACATTATATATGATCGTACATGATCTTATATACCATCATACATGACCATGTAGATCAGATGTACATTGATGTATGATTATATATGATCATACATAACTTTATATATGATCGTACATGATCTTATATACCATTATACATGACCACGTAGATCAGATGTACATTGATGTATGATTATATATGATCATACATAACTTTATATATGATCGTACATGATCTTATATACCATTATACATGACCACGTAGATCAGATGTACATTGATGTATGATTATATATGATCATACATAACTTTATATATGATCGTGAAGGATCTTATATACTATTATACATGACCATGTAGAATCTAGTGACTATTCACTGATTTTCAGTGATTTATTCACTGATCCATACTTAGAAAGCATGTATGATCATACATGGGTATCTTGTATGGGTCATACATGCATGGGCCAGTCAAATCAAATTCCCATTTGATCATGTACGATCTGGTATGAGCATGTACGATCTAGTATGATCATGTATGATCTGGTATGATCATGTACGATTTGGTCTATTCATAGATGGCCATTTTTCTGGTATGAATCATACAAGACTCATTATATATGATCCATATCTCGTCATATGTAATTATGTATGATCTGGTATGATCATGTACGATGTGGTATGATCATGTATGATCTGGTATGATCATGTACGATCTGGTATGATCATAGATGGCCATTTTTCTGGTATGAATCATACAAGACTAATCATATATGATCCATATCTGATCATATATGATCATTTTTTCTCGGGTATATATTAGGGTGCTTTTTTTGAAACGACTATTTTTTTTTTTTTTTTTTTTTTGCCAACTCCCCATTGAAAATCTTGTTGTAAACTTCGAAAAGGGAATCTTGTCCAATTTTTAGCTTTTAATTCCGTTTCTAGTATACTCGCGTTCTTCTTTTTAAGTTTTTCTATGCTGAAAGTATGTAAACATTACGACTTTTTCTTTAGTCGCTCACAACTCAGCCGCATTTCAATGGATTGTTCTCATCCAAGACTCATTTTACAGATAATTTAGTGTTCTTCAAAAGTGCTTCAGGTAGTTTGGCTGTGGTTTCAACCACCGCACTTGTGTGAGCCTCTAAAGTCGATTTTATGCATTAAATTCTTCTTTCTCGTTGTGGGCGAATAAACAGTTGGACTTGGAGAAAAAAACTTCCGAACAATTTTGTAGGAAATTTATTTCTCTACAAAAAAAGTTCTACACATAAATTCTCTCAAACCAGTATTTCAAAAGATATAAGTACTTTGATTTTTTTTTTTTTAAATATAAAATTCCAACAAAATGTCAAGTTCAATATTTTCAAGTCAGTCAAACTATCTTGCGCACTTTTAAAGAACACTAAATTCTCTGTAAAATGAGTATTGGATGAGAACAATCCTGAGTTGTGAGCGACTAAAGAAAAAGTCGTAATGTTCACATGCAGCTTTTAGCATGGAAATACTTAAAAAGAAGAGCGCGATTACTAGAATCGTAATTAAGAGCTAAAAATTGGACATGATTCCCCTTTCGACGTCTACAACAAGATTTTCAATGGGGAGTTGCAAAAAAAAAAAAAAAAAAAAAAAATAGTACAAAATAAAAAAATGTCCTTATAAGAACGTAACGTATATACCTATATGTATAATATACTATACCATATTCTATAACAAAAGATGTTAATTAATCAATTAATAAGATGCGGGGTCGATATACATACAAAGACCCCGAAACGGCGGTTTAGCTGTATATACTACAATAAAGAAAATATAAGTACAAATGGTCGTCCTCTCCGATTCCCTGATGCATGTAGGTAGCCAGTTTAGCTATGAGACTACTACAGCGATCAGGATATTCAAATTTAACTTCCTTCCAGAAATAAAGCGGCAGTGCTGCAATGGTGCAGAGGAGGAACCGCCAGGCAGCAGAAGAAGAAGAAGAAGAAGAAGAAGAAGAAAAAGGCGAGAGTGCTCTCTTTCTCTCTCTCTCTCTCTCTCTTTCTCTTTCTCTTCCAGCCCCTAACAGGTGGTTACTATCTCTGTTTAAAAATAAAAATTCCTTCAACCCCGATCGCGGCCATATGCAGTTTTTCTTAACCATATATACTACACGCATATCTCCGTCCTTCTCTTCCTCCCTATTCCTCCCTTTTTCCATTCCTCCATTCTCGTGCAGCCCCGCGCTATCTACTCGGGCTTTGGTTTGTCTCTACGTCCTTCGTGCAGCGTCGTGACGTGCGGCAGCGTCAGCGCCAGCGCTGGGGCTCAAACTCGCAAGGCTATAAGGCTGCAGAGGCTCAGACCTCGGATCTCCCCTAGCGCATAGTAGTAGGTATATAACCAGAAACTCGGGGCCCTCCCGCTTCTCCCCCGCTACATATACACATACACGAAGCAGAACACAACCCGTCGCTTATACCATCCCCCGTAGGGTTCCTTGAACCCCGAAGGACAATGACCTTGCATCAGGCTGGCTACAGCTCTACAGTCTGACACAGCGTCTTTAGTGTCTCTCCTATATACGACTTAGCTGATGCACAGCTCACTGATGCTCAGTTGTTAGATGATATGCGTGCGGACCCGGATTCAAGGGTTTGAAGAGAAAAAGAAGAAAAAAAAAGGAGCATTTTCTTTTTTTTTTTTTCTTTTTTTCTTCACGCTTTAGTTTCGTTCGTTGATCGATCGTAATCTGTATAGAATTATTCAATATTTCTAATCATCGCACATAGTAGTATTTACATAGAGAATTGAATTATATAGTCAATTTATTAATAATGAATAATATATATATATATAAAACGACATTTTTTTTTTTTTTTTTCTGTAGTCTGCAGCATTAATTCATACATATGGAATCGTCTCACATACATACACATGTTTCTGCAGTATTTATATATATATACGTATACACATCGTGTATCTGCCCTCTCGTATTATAGTAGGCTGCGGAGAATAACGCCCACCCTAATAATCTTGTCGATTGAATTGACCAGAGACCGTTAGTAGATAGATAGATAGATAGATAGACAGATAGATATAGATATAAATATATAGAAACGAGAGGTAGTAGGTATAGTTTTTATTTAGAAATGATATCCTGCACACTTATATATTCATACCTGTATCCTTTATATACATATACTACATATATATAAAGATCTCGAAGAATTTCGAGTCCGGTTTGAGGTCGATTTTGATATGAAAGTCTCTTTCTCTGCTCATATCTCGCGATTTATCAGTCCTATGGGTATGAATCTGTTACCAAACGACAGAGAATCTCACGCCCTTCAAGATAAGACCGTACATCGATACTTTCCGTCTATCCAAACTAGATTCAGAGGTAAATCGAAGGATCTTGCGTCCGTTTGAGGTCGATTTTGCTATGAATGTCTCTTTATTGGCTCTTATCTCGCGATTTATCAGTCCTATGGGTATGAATCTGTTATCAAACGACAGAGAATCTCACGCCCTTCAAGATAAGACCTTACATCGATACTTTCCGTCTATCCAAACTAGATTCAGAGGTGAAGCGAAGAATCTTGCGTCGATTTTGATATGAAAGTCTCTTTCTCGGCTCATATCTCGCGATTTTTTAATCCTATGGGTATGAATCTGTTATCAAACGACAGAGAATCTCACGCCCTTCAAGATAAGACCGTACATCGATACTTTCCGTCTATCCAAACTAGATTCATAGGTAAATCGAAGGATCTTGCGTCCGTTTGAGGTCGATTTTGCTATGAATGTCTCTTTATTGGCTCTTATCTCGCGATTTATCAGTCCTATGGATATGAATCTGTTATCAAACGACAGAGAATCTCACGCCCTTCAAGATAAGACCTCACATCGATACTTTCCGTCTATCCAAACTAGATTCAGAGGTGAAGCGAAGAATCTTGCGTCGATTTTGATATGAAAGTCTCTTTCTCGGCTCATATCTCGCGATTTTTTAATCCTATGGGTATGAATCTGTTACCAAACGACAGAGAATCTCACGCCCTTCAAGATAAGACCGTACATCGATACTTTCCGTCGATCCAAACTAGATTCAGAGGTGAAGCGAAGAATCTTGCGTCGATTTTGATATGAAATTCTCTTTCTCGGCTCATATCTCGCGATTTTTTAATCCTATGGGTATGAATCTGTTACCAAACGACAGAGAATCTCACGCCCTTCAAGATAAGACCGTACATCGATACTTTCCGTATATCCAAACTAGATTCAAAAGTGAATCAAAAGCGAATCGAATTTGGTATTAGATTTTGACGATGAATCGAACGGTTTAAGGAAAGTACATATCGCATTCTGGATCACCCTGTATAGCTAGACATGGGGATAGTCTACTCTTGGGTGCAATATATGTATAGTATATGTAGTATGACGACGACAACGATCGCAGTACGAGGACGGACGCATAGGGGCGCGTTCAATATAATACTATTATACTAATATACAGCAAACTCGGCGGAAAAGTATAGTAGAATATAATGGTAACAATGGTAAAGTGCATAGCATCAGCATCAGCAGCAGCAACAGCAGCAGCTATAAGGATATAAAAGCGGGAGGAAAGGTCCCCTTCGCGTGGCCCTTGCTGCACCACCACCTCATATATATATATATAATACAAATATGATGATGATGATGCAGCACCTATAGCTTAGTGATCTATTATAATCTGGTTATCTTCATTAATATAGTATGAGGAGGTAGTACCTACTATATAAAAATTAAAAAAAAAAAAAAAAACTAAGAAAATTCAATTATATATAATTATATTATCGCACGCGGTGTATTTCGATAAATGTATATACATTATATAAATATATGAATGTGTAAATCGAAGGACGCGCGAGGTTAATATAATCAGTTTAGTTAATGGCTCGTATACATATATATATAGGTGGGAAAGGGTCTCTCGATTTCCGACTCTATTTACATATTATATAAATTCGATATTATTCTATATACTTTTAAGTGTATATATATAGGCGCTGTGTCGATGTCGCATAAATGCATATATTAATTATCTGCGCGTGCGCGCGTCTATATATAAGAATTTAGTTCCTCGATTTGCGTTCCATTTCCGTTTCTCCTTCAAAAAAGACAAAAAAAAAAAAAAACAGAAAATTGTATATAAATTAGAAAAAAAAATCAGGCCACTATAACGTGCCTAGTATAGGTATATATAGAAAATAAAATATGTACCCCTCTGCACCGCGCGATGCGCTCATGCACCTGTATAAAGAGGATTTTAGGGTGTACGCACACCTAATATATAGGGTAGATATACTATAAACGAAAAATACAGAACAAAGACCGCGCGCAGTGAGCAAAAGAGCAAGAGAGTGAGAGATAGAGAGAGAGAACAGGGGAATGGGGTAGACGGATCACCGTCACGGGACACGATCGCAGAACGGAGTTAATACGGTGCACTTCTCAGTCACGCTGGGGTTATTTTATTCCACCCCTCGACCGTGATGCGTGACGCCCCCTTTCCTCTCAATTTTCTCTCTCGTAATATGAAATTCCTTTTTTTTTTTTTTTTCTTTTTTCTCATCGAATTGCTTTATACAGACGCATATAGGGTGAAAAAAAAAAAAAAAAAATTAAGAAAATAATATACACAATATAATATTATGTTAAGATTTTATGTATTTGATTTTTATATTGTATGTGTATGAAAGAAATTAAAAAATTAAAAAATTAAAAAAAAAAAAAAAAAAAAAAAAGAACGAACACATTCGATGTCATAATTTTCACAAAATTAATGGTATTAGGTGTGCTATAATATGACAACGAGAAAGCATTATATAATATATTTATAAAACCCAAATTGATATCAATTACAAGTCAAAATGTACAAAAATTTCCATCTAATAAGCAAAAATCAAAAAAATGTCCCAAGGTACAACACTTTCCCCTACTACATGTTGCTTTACCCTTAATATAATGCGGTTGAACTCTTTGGTTGAATCCCCTCCGATTATATGGTTCTCTTGTTCACGCGACGTTAGTTATATATATATATATGTATATATATATAGGGTACAATGTACTATATAGTATACATCGTATTTTGGGGTGCGCGCAGCAGCAACAGGTTGTATTCTCCTATAGTATATATATATATATATATATAGGTACTGTTTTGTTATAACACCAAACGCACAGTTCACTCTTAAAGTCATATATATATATATATACAATATTATGCCATACCTATATACTATTATATTATATATAACGTGTAGTATATAGGTATAACAGAGAAAAGAAAGAGAAAGAAAGAGAGAGGGGGGCGCACACACACACACACACACACACACATTCATTCATTCATTCATTCATTCATTCATTCACCCATTCATTCATCCGTACATAATATATATATATATATATATATATGTACAGTAATATTTATTTAGAATAGAAATAGCGAAAGAGAGAGAAAGAGTGAAAAGGGGGCAGAGGGGTCAGGGGGGCAACTGCACCTTTGTCATTTTAATGAATGTGCTATTACAACAGGTATATATATATATATATGACATATACACGTGTACCCTATACCCTATATATATATATATATAACAGCCTGCACAACTTTGAACAGGTAGGTTTCGCTCCCTGCTGCTGCTGCTGCTGCTACTGAGCTGTTGTTGTTGTTACTGCTGCTGTACATATATATAATATATACATATATACAATATATATATATATAAGACAACAAAAGCACAACTATATAATATACAATACAATGGCACTTGACTCTCGGAGTTTAAAACCACCGCCCTTTTTTTTTCTTTTCTTTTCTCTCTTCAACCCCCCCCCCCCCTTCCGAAGCTACAATTCGACCCACTCGATGTTTATCTCGAATGTTTTGTTAAATTCCATTTAGTTTTTTTAATTTTTTTATTTTTTTTATTACATACTATGTACTATACTAACTATGTATATATATATATATATATTTAGTATATATAAATTTTTCGAACCGCTTAATTAATTAATTAATCAATCAATAAATTAATAAATAATTATATATTTAGTCAATTTTTTTGCTATTATATATTATTATATATATATATATACCTAGCTACCTAACTAGCTATATATACTTATACCTAACTATTAATACGAGATCTCGCAATACATATAAGGCATTTTGGATCGTGGCACTTGTGACAGTTGCCCGAATACCGGGATATATAGGATTCTCTTACCCCCCCCCCCCCCCCCCCCCCCGCCGCATCTAGGTTTAAGGATATTTCTTGTACCCGCGTCGTAGTGGTGCCATCGAGCTCGACGTGGCGGCGACGACGACGACGACGACGACGACGATTCGTGGGAGTGGTTTTAACGTTCACCGCTAAGGTCAACGCTCCCCCCCCCCCCCCCCCCCCTTCCCGCCCCACACACCCTCCTTTTTTTTTTTTTTTTTTTTCTTTTTTCTTTTTTTTTTCTCTCACTTTTATATACTTGAAACGGAGGTAAAAACCAAAATCGCGATTATCGCTATAACTTACACCATATATAGCGCCCCAACCCTTCGATTTCGAAAAAAAATAAAAAAATAAAAAATACACGTATATATATATATTTAACACGAATTAAATAATAATAATAATAATGATACTATTTATATATATATATATATATATATATATGTATGTATACATACGTAATTTATCTATATAGTATATACATATATATATACATATAATAGGTGAAGAGTTAGCTGATGCAGGAAGGCACTTGCGCCCTGCCCCCCTCCCCACCCCGTTTCCTGTTTCCTCTTTCACCTTTGGGAACGAAGCGTATATACTGCACACACAGCGACAACCTGCACGCATATAATAGTAGTAGTAGTAGTAGTAGTACTCCAGGGCTAGGTGCATAGGCTAAGGCTAGCTATAGCTAGGCTTGACGTGAGCTATAGCTATATAGTCACGCGGAGAACTACTACTAGATAGGTATACACAACTATTTGAGTGCCCTCCTATCTCCATCTATCTATCTATCTATCTATCTATGTATACATACATATATATACATATATACCTATCATATATAGGTATATATTAGTTTCGTATATATACTTATATATATAGAGAGAGAGAGAAGTTTTAGAATTCTTGCGTTCACTGCACAGCAGGATGGTCAAGGGATTCACACGGTATATATATATATATATATATATATATCAAATAAAAAAAAAAAATTTCTTGGGTTCGAGAAGAAAAAAAAATTTTTTTGATTTTTGATTTGAAGAAATATAGAGATATTAGGGAGGAAAGAGAGCGCGAAGGACTTTTATGTCTTGTGCGCTGCAGAGCTTGCATATATATATATATATATATACACAAACACACATATAACATATATGTGCGTTGCGTTGCGTTGCGTTGCGGGCGACGACGCGGTATCTGACTCTCGCGGTGTTAAAGTGGGTTGCTCGGTACCCCTGCCCGTTCAACGACCCCGTACAGTATACTTGTGTAAGGTCCGTCCGAGCGCCCCCCGTCCCCTAGGGCATCTCGAGGCTCGCGGCATATTGGGCCCCGCGGTACGTACCTATCAACTTCTCTCCTTTCGTTCTCTTATACCTCGCTTTTCTCTTCATACTTTACTATATACCTTATTTTTTACTATCTTCTCTTCTCTTTTCTCTATATACTCTTTTTCTTTATATATGTGATATGTCCATATCTCAGATATTCAGAAACTTTGAGATTGTGATTAATTATAAGGGGTAGTTGAAAAGGGGGTGATAATTATACGGATACAGATATGAATATATTGCTGAGCGGTATTGGGAACCTTAGAACCTCGATACGCCAACTAGTGGCAGAAAATAGAACTACTCAAATAAGGCTACAGTAAAGTAATGAGAGGGCTTAGAACCTCGATACGCCAACTAGTGAAGAAAATAGAATTACTCAAAGAAGGCTAAAATTTCAAAGCCACGCCCATTCCAAGGATCCAAATACAGAGTGAGTCTTTCCAAAGGTCCAAAATGGGTGGGAACCTACTTGGGATCCGAATTTTGGGTAAAGAAATTTTAGAAATCTATCCTCAATATTGGGAACCTTAGAACCTCGATACGCCAACTAGTGGCAGAAAATAGAACTACTCAAAGAAGGCTACAGTAAAGTAATGAGAGGGCTTAGAACCTCGATACGCCAACTAGTGACGAAAATAGAACTACTCAAAGAAGGCTAAAATTTCAAAGCCACGCCCATTCCAAGGATCCCAATATAATAATATATACCTATACATATATATATATATAAAAGTGTATAAAAGAGCTCAGAGGCTGTTCAGAGGTCTCGTCCGTATCTTGCGGGTAGAGAAAGTGGCCCATGGACGAGAGGAGGAATTTGAAATAAATTTAAAACCGTTATTATGCCCTCTCGTCGTCGTAGTCGTAATCGTCGTCGTCGCGCGCGCACGCGTTGCGTTTTGTGTACGTTGAAAATCCCGCGTATTACATACTATATAAGATTCTAAAGAGTATATGCGCGTGCAGGAGGGATCGCAGAACGAATAAATGAAAAAACAAAAAAAGAAACAGTCAATTTATTACCATTATCATTTTATATTACGCAATGTATAGTATTATAATATTATACAGAGAGAGAATTAGGAAGAACAGGAAACAGCGATTATACGGTGCGAGAATGAAAAAAAAAAGGAAAGAAAAAGAAAATTGAGGAAGTCGTAACTCGCGGTTGTACTATATACACGACCTCGCATCCTCGTATATATCTACTCCTTGGTACTTCCACATCCTTCGGGGGGTCATATACTAGGTACGGGGGTTAAACGCGTAGTAATACAGCTATACCTACACAAGCGCATGATGCGGTGTTATAAAATAAGCGCACTAAACTCTATATTATCAGCGCTGCACCTGCGCACGATCTATAGCCTTCTCGAACCACATGCATGCGCACAAACCCCCCCTGCGATTCTTTTATATTCATATAAAGGCGGGTTGATTCGCTATAGCGATTCAAAATTCGCGCGGTAATCAGAATGCGAGAATGATGAGAATAAGGAAACCTACGAATACTTAGCTATGCGTATGGTATATATGTATATATAGGAAGAGGCACGCATTGTTCGAATGTCTTCCGCGGCCCTAATCGTAAGGATCGCTCCGTTACTTAGAGCGCACACCCGCGCGCTTCTTTTCATTCTATTCTATTCTCTATCTCTCTCTCTCTATCTCTTCGCTCTTTTATAACATTATCTATCTCTCTGTTTCTGAACAGTATAATATAACAGCTCCGCGCCCCTTTCACGGCCCTTCTTCCCTCTCTCTCTCTCTCTCTCTCTCTTTCGCATCTAGCTAATTCTAGTATAATATAGTTTCTACTATAATACACTAAACTATAAACTAGGATATATAATAAACGTGGAATTGGCCGAAAGGGTGGAGGGAGGGGAACGACGACGAACGAGCTGTGAACCGAGCCTAACGCTCCCCTTCGAGAGATAGTGGCGTCGAGAGAGTGGTTCGTGTGCTCCTTAAAGTCCATTGCCTTTACAGTCCTGGTGCCATGTCGTCCCCGTTACTATACACACCCCCGACCTCTATCCGTCTTTCTCACACACACACACATACACACACACATATATATATACATACGCATAACGCACCCACCTGATTTGTATACAGATTTTAAATAGTTAATACGCAATACTTCTGCACCTGTATATATATAATATACAACATCTAATATATAAATATAATCGTGATTTAGAATCAATAATTATTGTATATCTAATTTCTTTAATCATTCGCGTTCATTCATTAATTATATATATACATATACGAAATTGATTGAAGAATAACGCTTTTTTTTTTCTTTTTTTTTTTTCTTCTCATTCTTGTTATTCTATATAGTAAATCTATATAGTTTATCAGCAATGAAAATATAAATTAATTAATATATATATAATATGTTTATATATCAACCCCGAGGAATTTTTAATCTGAAATTTATAGTATCGAGTTTGGATTGCCATCTGACGGTTTAACGGTTAAACTTAAGAAAATAAAGTTTCAGAATATACTAATACGACGTCGAGAATGATAGTAGCGCGATCTTTCGACGAACGAAAGAAAGAAAGAAAGAACGAGCAATGACTGAGATATTTTTTATATTCAAATTCGCAAAATCAGAGAAACGAATACATTAGGGTGCTTTTTTTGAAACGACTATTTTTTTTTTTGTTTTTTTTTTGCGACGCCCCATTGAAAATCTTGTTGTAGACGTTGAAAAGGGAATCTTGTCCAATTTTTAGCTCTTAATTCCGATTCTAGTAACTCGCGCTCTTCTTTTTAAGTTTTTCCATGCTAAAAGCTGCATGTGAACATTACGACTTTTTCTTTAGTCGCTCACAACTCGGCCGCATTTCGATGGATTGTTCTCATCCAAGACTCATTTTACAGAGAATTTAGTGTTCTTCAAAAGTGCTTCAGGTAGTTTGGCTGTGGTTTCAACCGCCGCACTTGTGTGAGCCTCCAAAGTCGATTTTATGTATTAATTCTTCTTTCTCGCTGTGGGCGAATAAACAGTTAGACTTGGAGAAAAAAACTTCCGAACAATTTTGTAGGAAATTTATTTCTCTACAAAAAAAGTCCAGCACATAAAGTCTCTCAAACCAGTATTTCAAAAGATATAAGGACTTTGATTTTTTTAAATATAAAATTTCAACAAAATGTCAAGTTCAATATTTTCAAGTCAGTCAAACTATCTTGGGCACTTTTGAAGAACACTAAATTCTCTGTAAAATAAGTCTTGGATGAAAACAATCCAGCGAAATGCGGATGAGTTGTGAGCGACTAAAGAAAAAGTCGTAATGTTCACATTATTCATAACACGAGAGACACGACTATGTTATTATGCATGGTTCATGGTTTAAGGCGTCAGCGGTGAATCGAGACTCCTGATTGGTCGATTATATATGTGTTCTTAAAACTGATACTGGGATTCCCCTAGTTTTGTACAAACTACGTCACCGTTGTCATGGAAACGTACAACACGACGTTTGAATCGATCAAACATATCACAGTCGCATAGAAAAGCTTCAATATCGCAATTAGGGTTTATAATCATGGTTTTAATTGACCAAGTTTTAACCGAATTAGGATGGGACGATGGTTTTCACGTGCCGGTAGCAAACGATGATAATAAACGTCTCGAAGAAGAGGTGAGTGTAACGGTTTTTTTTCAAAAACGTTCTAATGAATATAACGACTATAATAATAAATCGACAACGGATTAACAGATCGAACGTAAATCGCGTTACAAGAGTTCTTTGGGTTTGAAATTAGAAGCTATAACACAGCGGATAAATTCAATAAAGAAACACTCTGTCAACATCGGGGTAGAGCATGAGCAGAATCAAAAGCTCATAACTGCTCATTCGATGCAGTTGGATAGCGAGGATCATCTGTTCAGGCTGTGCAATAGCGCGAGCTCAAAGCTTGCGCAAGAATTGCGTAAATTTGATAAAGAGAGTAATGAGGTGGCGGCGAGAATATCTGGTAAGGAATACGAGCTGGGGAGAATATCGGAGAAGCTTGATTCCATGAAAAAGAACGCTAAGTTTGATCAGGATCAACTCACACAGTGGGAAGAAGCGCTAAGGCGAGGGCAAGAGGATAATCAACTTATTGAAAGATACATGAAATGCGATGGGAAGAAGTTCAAGGCGAGTTTAATCCCAGATTTGATTCGGTAGATTAAACTGTGTGTATATAGACAGGAGATTCCCTCGATTTTATTTTCAAATTTCTTCATTAGGAATTGGAGCTAAAGAGACAGAAGCTACAGTCCGAGGTGGAGAGCTGCAGAAAAAACATAGTCAACGCTGTGAACGGTGTCTTTGAGATGGAAAATGTTCTAGATAGAACGGCAAGACTCTATGGCAGCGCTCTGAGGGAGAGACAAGGCCTCATTAGTCAATGGACGCAGAGCGTTTTGGTTCTGAAACAGAGGGATAATGATATTCACAAGGCTCTGAGGGTGGGTAATGATGGGCGTAGATTCTTTTCAAGCAGTTAATACAAAAAATACCCCGGCTTTTATCACACCAGGAAATAGACAAGCTGAGAGAAATTGGAAGAGAAAAGATGGAGGTTTTACAAGAGGCAGAAAAGTTCCTGGAAAATCAGATTGCCAGCAATAGGCAGATCGAGGATATCGTCAAACAATTGGAAAAGAAACTTCTCACTATGAAAGACGAGCGGCTGCGGCTTCTCGAGACATTTAACACTCTTACGACGGAGGTGGGTTCGACCAGGCCTCGGTTCACCGCCATAGAATAGACTAATCTGCTCGTCGCATTATTTCAGCTTCACGTGTACAAGAAAATGCTAGTTGACGCTGCACAGAGGACTCAGACCATGCGGGCTAAGAGAAAGCGTGCTAAAACCGAGGTGGAGAATAGAAACAGGAAGATAGAAGAGTGGAAAAGGCAGATGGAAGAACTTAAGGAAACTCAGGAAGACGTGGATAACAGAAGTTCTAATATAGCTGAGAGGACGAAACAGCTTGAAAACATGATAGAGGTGCTGTGTCTTTGAACTTTGGAAGAAAAGTCGTGCAGCAGACCATAATTTTTGTTTTTCAATCCCCGCAGAAGGAAGAAAAATTTCAATCACTGATAAGGAAAGAGGTGAATCGTATCCAAGGACTGAACGTACGAAGTATGACTAGGATGACTGAGCTGGATGGCGAGATTAAGGCAGTGGAATTGCGGATCGATAACGAAAGAAAAAAGGTCGATTTACTCGATTCGTTTCGAGCTAAGGAGGAGAGAAAATTGAAGGAGAGAATCGAGGCCGCTTACCACGGGGAATTTGAAATACAGAAGGCTCAGATAAAACTTAGACATCTTACGGGAGTTGAACAGGACAGAACCGTTTTAGAAAAGAAAGAAAAGGCTATTGAGGAACTTGAGAAGAGTTTGAGAGAGAAAACGGACATGTCTAAGCTGCTACAGTCGCAGATAAACAACTTGGAGGTGAATAAGCTATCGGCTTATAGTCAAACAACCGGTTTTAACTAATTATTTCTAACTTCTCACTTTCAGAACGAGATGAAGAAACTTTCCGCCTGTATAAACAGCGACGAAATTCAGCTGCAAATTTTGAGGAATAAAAAACAGGATCAAACACTTCTAATGGAGGGCGGGGAGAAACAATTGAGAATTGTTAAGCTGAGAAACGAGGAGACCCAAGTTAACGAGAATATTTTAAGACTCAGGATATCACAGGCTGAACAAACCGTATCAAATATTGAGAACAGAGTTTACAATCTGGAGAAATACAAACTCCAAATTAAGGCGGTAATTATAGTTATACGAGAATCGATGAGAATGTTCATTCTTTGATTTCTTCTATTCAATTATTAAACCGTTTCAGGCGATGCAAGAAAGACAAGTGGAAATAAAGGCGCAGAAAGAGGCACTGAACATTAGGAAACGTGTCGCGGCCAGCGAATGTTCAGAATTACGTTTATCAATCGGGGAGAGAAAGAGTCGGATACATCAGCTGCAGACTCGATACGAAAACCTGATGTCTTGTCTGGGTACAACATCGGACGGAGCTCCGCTGACCACAACTTATATAAAGATAAAAAGTGCACAGGAAAAATACGCGCTGCAAGAACAGGGAGACAAGCTCGACGAGACAATCAGAAAGACGGAGTCCGAGATACAGAGTATGGAGAATACTCTGAGGATCGTTAACGCATCCAATGATAAATACAAGAAGAGTTTGGGACTCGTTGAGGAAAGTGGAGTCGAAAAAATTGAACAGGATAAATTAAACGAGGAGATTTATAGAGAGATTGAAAAAGTCAGGAGGAGACGGGCTCAGCTTGAGGAAACCAGAGCGGACCTAAAGGTAGAAAAGATTAGAGCCTTCGATTTTTTCAAGATTTCAAGTCATAATTCTGATCATTTCTGACCCACAGATAATGGAGAACAATTACAGCCAGCTTTTGGAAGACATAGATAAGGCCGAGGAGGAACAAGCAGGGAAACGAAAATCTCTCAAGAATCTTGAACAGCAGATTACAGAACAAAGAGAAAAGCAGCTTAGGGCTGACAAAAGCCTTCATAAAGTTTACAAAAATATTCAAAATCTGAGCCTCTGCACAGATGATAACACCGTTCTTGTTCAAGAGGTGAATCTAGGTCCTTATCGACTCTCTTTTGTACACAGTAATCATAATAAAAATCTATTATCCAACAGAAAGACATCGCGGTCAGAGAACTTCAAGAGCAAAATGGTCTGGCGCTTCAACACATCACAGAGTTTATAGTCCGTCATGTGGAAGCCGAGCCTTACATAAAAAAGCTGATGTCTGATAAAAGCATGGTGTTACCCTGCACTAGCTATTTAAAACCGTCGCCAATGCCCAGCAGATGCCAGAGCAGCGCGAGTTCGGTATCGACTAAAATTGCGACTAGGAAAGGGGCGCAGGGGCTTTTGGGAATTTGTAGTCCCTCGGGGTCTGAGAGTTTGGGATCGATTCTTAACATAGAAGCCAACTTTGAAGGTATTCTGTTTTAACGATGTGAAACAGAAGTCGGTGTGTTTTAAAACGACTCGTCTTTTCGTTTATAGATCAGAGTTCGCGAGGTTCAACTAACAGGAGGGGTCAGTGTAGGAAGACTCCTACGACTCGACGCAGTAGCTCATCTTCTTCGAGCAGCAAATCTAGCATTGCGAAGAGAAAATGAAACCGGGAATGATGAATGATTAATTAAATAAAATCATTGCGTTTCATTATTATTCGTTATTATTATTCGTTATGTTGCCTGAAAAAATATTACATGATATAAAGTGTGTCACATATATTATATTCATACAAGCAACAATAAACGATATTTGAATAAAACCCACAACGTTCGAAATTCAATTTGAAAAGAAATTCCCGCGTCGAATTAGCAGGGACTTTTTATCTTATTAATTATGACATGGATACCAACGTATCTGTCATAGAGCAACAGCACTTTAGTAACTTACTAGATGTTGGTAATGAAATCACTAAAAATCACTAGAAATCATCTAAAAATCACTAGAAACGGCATGAAACCGGACCTTCTCTTTTTTCAAACCGTTTTAGGAGGATATGAAAGGTGAATTTATACACCTCGAATTTTTGGCAGCCCGTTTCTCAGCTAAAACACATCCGATCGATGTGAAATTGATATCAGTGATGCAGAAAAAGTGCACGAAGGGCATGACGCTCTTGGATTTTCATATTTATCAAGTACAACGTCAGCAACAACGATTATTCGTTACAGAGCACTCTTTACATAAAATTGTACATTTTATTTTCGCTTTTTGGAAATTCAAGGGCATCATGACCTCCGTGCACTTTTTCTACGTCACTGATATCAATTTCACATCGATCGTATGTGTTTTAGCTGTTAAACGTGCTGCCAAAAATTCGAGGTGCATACTTAACCTTTAAAATTCAAATCTCCCGCGCTTGACATCGTCGCTTTGGTACTGAAAACACCCACATTTTTCTTTATTCTAGGTGTGTTTCCGACACTGCCAGACCCTACGCACCCCGTGGTTTAGGCTGTTTAGCAATTTGCGGCAGACAACAAAAATATATTAACGACATGTTTACGTATAACCTAAAATAATGCTGACAGTTAGAGGCGAAATTATTGAAAACAATAATAACATAAATAAAAGTGTAAAAAATTATAATAAAAAAAAATAATGTCGAAACGTTGGGGTAGCGACTATGTCGTCGCTGAGCACCGTGACTTACAGGTAAATAAAAAAAAAAAAAAATTCAAAAAATATCATCATGACTCGTTGAAACCGCAATAGCTAAAAATCGTCTCTAAACTAACACTAGCAGAGATGATTGAAATTTGGCAAATTTCAGGCCAACACTATGGCTGTGGATGCGACAGGAAGCTTTGTCTTGTTAGCTGGGTGAGTATTAGAAACTCAGACAAAAAAAGAAAAACAAAAACACTCTCTAAGTAGAAACTTACTCTCACGTTAAATTTCACTACAGGCGTCGATACTTTGCTGTAAAACATTTAGACGAGGGAACTGACGCTTTGCGCAAATTTCAACGTCAAAGTAAATACGAAGTTGGATCTGCGGAGTGGAATCCAAATCCACAGAATTGTCACCTTTGCGCTATATCAGTGAGTCTAGAACTAGAACGGTTTGCATACCTTAGAAACGGGTTGAAAAATCTCGAATATAAAAATGATTAAGTTTTTTTCAAAGAAATTTAGGACTCTAGTACGAGGAAACGGACTCATTTCCTCTCTAGGGAGTGAATCATTCTCTCCCTAGGGGAGAAATGGACTTTTTACTTCCCTAGGGAGGGAATAGACTCATTCATGCGAGAAAAAGGGCCTATTCCATGCACGTGTTGAAAAAAAAAATGTAAAATATGCATGATAAGGGTAAAACCCTTACCAATGATCATAATTTTTATGGATTCTTACAGAGTTCTCAACGTCGTTTGCACAAATTGATTTTAGATTCGTGAATTAGAACCTATTCAACGTTGTATAAGCTCGTTGATAATTGAAGACTCTTTTATTTTCTTTTTGCATATTCTTTCTACAGAGTAATAACAGGGTTGAAGTATTAAGCTTCGTCGGAGGCGATGGGTACGACTTAACTACCACCCATAGTCTTAGGGCTCATACACGTGTGGTTAGCGATTTAAACTGGCATCCTACAGAGCCTGATATCCTCGCTTCATGCAGTATAGACACCTTCATACACATATGGGATATCAGAGATCAGAGGAGACCATGTCTCTCCCTATCCGCAGTTGGTGAGAATTCGGTTCTTTCAGTCTTCAGAATCCATAAATCAAACGTTTTTGCATTCTCAATGTATCAGTTCATTGAATTATTATAACAATCGGTCAGCAAAGTTCAGAATCTTTGAAAATACTGATATTTAGGAGCTAATAATTCCTCTTTAATCAAACCACTACGCCTTTTTTCTAGCCGGAGCTTCGCAGGTCAGATGGAATTGTCTATCACCGCATATGCTGGCCACGGCACACGACGGCGATATCAAAATCTGGGATCAGAGAAAAGGAAACAGTCCGATGCAGTATATAGCGGCACATTTGACGAAGGTTTATCAATGCTGTTTACGATCGTAAACTATCCCATGATGAATCTCTGGTTGAAATAGTATAAAAAAACTAGCAAATTTTGATTATAAATTCATATTATCTTCCAAAGAAAGAAAGAATGGCGTCTCTCCCCTCTTTTTCATCAACTAATCCGTTCTTGCCGATCTTCTAATGCAGAGTATCGACTCGTTTCGCAGATACACGGTCTAGACTGGTGTCCCTTCCAGCAAAACCAACTAGCCACATCCAGCCAGGACTGTACAGTGAAGATATTCGACGTCAGTAATCCGCGAAGGGCAGAAAGCATACTAACAACAAGCGCGCCTGTTTGGCGAGCTAGATATACGGTGAAATTTAATCCACGTTAAAGTTTCGATGAATAATTAATTAAACAGACTGGTTAACTAAAACAACGCATTTTATCCTAACAGCCATTCGGCGAGGGACTAGTTACGATAGTTGTGCCGCAGCTGAGAAGAGGAGAGAACAGTCTCCTCCTATGGAACACCTCGAATCTCACTGCTCCGATATACACTTTTATAGGACACACAGATGTTGTGCTTGAATTTCAATGGCGACATCAGAAAAAGGGTATCAGTTTCTTATTATCGTTGAATAATTGGTGGAGAAACACAATATAATGAATACCTGAATATTATTATTATATTTCTCTCTCTATTTGCAGAACCGAATGACTTTGAATTGATAACATGGTCTAAGGATCAGTGTCTTAGGATATTTAAGATAGATCCATTTTTACAGAAGGTAATATAAATCACACGTGTGAATTATCATCATTTTAATATCGTCAAAAATAGTAAATAAAAACGTTTCAGTTATGCGGTCACGACTTGGACGACGGTACATCCGTCTACACTCCTTACGTCGAAGAAAACAACTTGAGTAAGATAACACATAGAGCTAGATATACCCCGATGGGGAATCCCAATCAGATTTCGAATATATATATATATTACGATTATTCCAGGTGATCTTTTGTCAGGAACTTTGCGCTCTATGCAACAACTCGAGTTACAAGAGTCGCAAAATGAACGCGGAGTTAATTACATGATGTCGAAAATCGAGGGTGGAAAAACTGGCGTCGAATCAACCTCGTATTCGACAACAGAGAAGGAAGTCTCATCTCCTACGCAGCCTAAAACATTACAGCAAGAATTCTCACTGATAAATATAAACATACCGAATATAGAGGCGGGTTTTTCTTCCTCATCGAATTCATCGTTTAAACTTTTTCCCCCTACGACTTGCTACTCGGCTAATTTTCTTACTTCGATTCCATTTCATTAGGTGAACGCTATGGACGCAGATCAGAGAAGCTGCACAGTTACGGCGTCGAATAAAAATTACAACGTTATATTGAAAGTTAACTTTCCTGGAAATTATCCTTACAACGCTTCGCCGTCGTTTCAATTCTGCCCTGGTACTACGATCGACAATACAGCAATGGCCAAACTATCTAAAGTATTAAAACAGACGGCGCAACAGAGAGTAAGGAAGAATCGTTCGTGTTTAGAGCCTTGTTTACGCCAGCTTATAACTACGTTGGAACAAGTGAGTACTCGGCTCGCTAAAAACGATTCCGTTGAAAGAAAAAACTTCTCTGATCATTGCGAATTCCATTCCTTAGATGTGCGTGAGCGAAGAATCTGAGGGAAAACATCTGGGATATCGAATACCGCATGGATCGAACTTCCTAAACTCTACGAGTATCTTTCCCAACTATCAAGACACGTATATTCCGTTCCCCCGAACCTCAGGTGCAAAATTTTGCTGCGTTGGTATCCTGGTCTGTTTTGGTCGCACGCCGTATGCCAGAAGGCCGTCTATAAAGCCTGAGAGTACGACTCCCCGAGCTCTGTCTGCTCTGGGTCAAGGAGTTGGAAGTAGCGGTCATTTCCCTCACATATATCCACCGTATTCGCAGTCCAACGCTGCGGACAACATTTCTATAAGCTCGTTCTACTTTCACGAACGAGTGAGTTGAGTTAGGGATATGAAACCGCACATGTTATGATCTAATAAACGAGTTTAATTCCCTAGAGAGGATCGAAGCGGAGTTTGCACGGCTCGAGTAGACGAATAACTCACAAAAATCATCCTATGGTAACGATATACGATGCTTCGCCGCTGTTCTTTGTAAATAAAGAACTCGCCGATAAGTATATGTGAGTTTATACCCAACCGCCCGCACGCTGTACCTCGGATCAGGAAATAAAACTCTTATATTACAGCATAAACATCACCGATATACCCGGAATGTGCCAATACAACGCTGGGGTAGCCGCCGCACTCGAGAGACCAGATCTAGTGCAGGCATGGTGTCTAGCAGCGTTAGTTATATCGCAGCCAATGTCTAGTCTGTTTTCAAACGGCTATCAGTCTTCTGAGATCGATACCCCATGGCCGTTACATCCATTTGGTCAAAACTTAATACATTCTCTGTGAGTTTAGTAGACCCACGCAGAAACAGAAACAGAAAGAAAGAGAAAAACAGCGCTCAAATTTATCTCTCATTTCTATTATAGGATACAGCACTACGCAAGCCAGTCAGATATACAAATGGCAGGAATGCTGAGCTGCACTTTTAGCTACCGTTCGGATAATCCTGACGCTTCTCAAGGCCGGGCTATAAGCAAGTCTGTTAACGTTAGCGTAAGTCGGTAGAAGATTCTGCGATTTTAGAATCTCATTAAGCATGCGTGGGTGAGATATGCAGCTTTCCCTGTTCTGTTGTTGTTGTTGTTTTTTTTTTGCTCTCCGAGTCGATGAGACTCGGTTCGTTTTTTTTTTTTCATTACCGCTTCGATCGCTTTGTACTATTTTTCTATCCCGCAACCAACACAATGCTTATTTTTTTTTTTTTTTTTTTATACACACTTTTAATGTATACAGTAACATTTAGTGTGCTGAGCTTAAGTCAGCATGCCTCGCTTATCCAACTGACGTATTTATTATCTCTGTTGTAGAGGCTTACCACTGGGAAATGGTGGCTGAAGGTAAAGTACCAATTACTCTCATCCCTCTCTCTCTCTCTCTCTCTACACAACAGATGCTTTTTTCTATTCTCAAACCCCATAGATCTAACATCTAGAACCCTTGATATCGTTTCTCTATTTAAAATTTACCATTTTTTGTTTTTTTTTTTTCTTACGCACGTGCTCGTTTTCTATATCATCGCTTACCAGGAGGGTGCGACACTCTCCTGGTTATACAGAGTCTAGACAAAAAAAAGCGTAATATGCATGCGCTGGATTTTTAACGCACGTATCGGATAATAGATTAGAACATGGAATATTGAATAGATATGGAATTATCCTGTATAGTGAATCGACCGGGTGATGAAAACTTGTAATCAATATTTTCAGCCCGGAGGTTCGCCGTATCACACAATACACCCTGCAGACACGAGTCTGGAAGGATGGAACTTCCAGAATCTAAAACAACACAGATCAAACTCGTGGTCAGAGTCTTTAGACGATTTGAAATTCGTTCAAGACTCTTTGTGCGATTCCGGTAGAAATATCAGACTTTTAGACGAGAAGAATACCGCGCTGTACGACAGTTATAAAAAAGCTTACGCCGAAGTTCTTCACAGATGGAGACTCCTAGACGCTAGAGCCCAGGTTTTGAAACACGTTAGCGTACCGCCAATCGATTCTCACAAGGCTGTTGAATTTCAGATAGAATGTCATGTCTGTAACAAGTCGAGCAGAGGTCCGCAGTGCAATAACTGCAGACGTCTAGCTTTCCAATGTGTTATTTGCCACATTTCTGTTAGAGGTATGAAAAAGAACAAAAAAAAAAATAAAAAATTATGAAGGGAGCACTAATTAATTATCTATCAATTATTACAGGACCGAGCAACGTATGTGTGGTTTGTGGCCACGGCGGTCACACCGAGCACTTAGCTACCTGGTTTACAACGATGACTCAGTGTCCAACTGGGTGCGGATGTTCGTGTCTTAACGAAAGCACTACGTTCACAAAGACGTGAGGAGAGGTATCCCGGTGATACATACGACGATTATAAAAATTCTTATAATAATACTAGAATTACTGTGTATCTTTGAAGTACGATACAGAGTTTGGTGATAATAAATGAATTAAATGAAAATTGTAAATTGATTTAAGACTATAGGAAAAAGTTATAATAAATTAATAAATAGAACATCGGTATCAATCGTTATATATAACGTATAGCGCAGAGTTATTATTTGTTATGCGTGTTATTTTTACACAGAATAATAATATCCTATGCAAGTTTGCGACGGTACAGAAATATCCCGTTTCCTTTATACTATTATCATAAAAAATAGTCCCCAGCGTAAATAGAGTCTCAGAGACGTGTTGTACGATTGTAGCAGCTGAAAATAAAAAACAATGATCAAGTTTATTAACACTTTGAAGATAAATTGGGTAAGTATCGTTGCATCGAACAGGTGCATACCTTTCGAGAAGGCGCCGCTTCAACTCGGGGGGATAAGCAACGTATATATAATGATCTGGTAGGTCGGGATTTCCTGACGCCGTATCTTGGCCCGGTTCCAGTTTCAATCTAGCATCTTTTTTCTGGTCAATTTTCGAGCTGTGAAGAGGAGAGGACGCCGTTTCCTTGTTACCTCTCTCCTGGGATTTTGAATTCTCCGATATCCCATCAGCTCGCATCTCTTGTACCGAACTTAAAGCAGATTTATATTTAGCGCGGGGGGAAAGGATTATTATTCTGCAATGATAAGCGACGAATAAACTCACTCGAATAATATCCAGATAATATAATAACACATAGACATTCCTAGCGACAACAACATCGCCAATATAAATAACAGGTGCCAAGGTATCTGACGCTGTTGTCTACGCGTGTCTTCCCAGTACTTTTCACACGTCAAATACCAGCATACCGCTCTATTGAGTTCACCTTGTTTTATAATAAGAAAGAAAAACGAGATTAGTATCAGATATAAAGGCGAATCGAACCAATCGAATCACATTACCTTCAACTTCTGTGAAATCTTGTACCGAGAGATTGACTAGCAGACCAGCGATGCAGTCGCGGACAAGAATCTGAAATACGTAATAAACAAATAATTCTTGTGCCTTTGGGTCTTTGGATTTCTAATCTCTCCTCTATCTCTCCTCTCTACCTCGCATCTTATCTTCAGTTTCAATAGCTCTTCCGGTTTGCAGTTAGACTTTAATTTCTGTAGTTCGAACAGCCGCTGTTGTTTTCTGTCTATAGCTGGTAGCGCGGAATCGACTAGATGATTGCTATCGCATATATCTCGTGTTTTGTTGTTTTCATTTCCTATCATTTTCTGTTTCTGATGATTAATGGTGAAGTGATTATCCGGTGTATCCCTACGGTCGCAGTAATGATGAAACGGACCACCGCTAGCACCGGATATTTGAAATTTGTCATTAAATATTCTCACTAGATCACGAGAGCCGGTAGCAGGAGCGACCGTTGTTTGACGAGCCGTAGTCTCTCGCCATACTTCTATATCCGTGTTTACAGGACTAGAATCGTCTATTAACAATCCTTCAAAGTCCTGAGTTATCAGAACGTCGCACCTCATGATATCACAATAATCAGCCAGACAGACTGCGTCCTCTGCCTGTGTTAGTTAGATAGAGTTCTTCAATGAATTTCCTTCAAAAATTGAAAAGTAAAGAACTGTTTCTGAGATCCAAAATACGTACCATATTGATGTCGCTCTTGTGCCTGTTATCGAAGTGCATGTCGAGGTGTCTCTCCTCGTAAAATGACTTTCCGCATAATCCACAAGTCCATTGTGATGGTCGATGCTGATACTTGGCAGCCTGTTGAGGGTGAAATATGTCCCTTGTTCTATGGAAAGGGCACTCCAATGGCAACTCGACTTGGTACTTCTTTAGCACCGGAATCCATTTCTGCGCCAACGATTCCAAGTTTAACGATTCCGCTTTCCTTTATTCTACTTTATTACTGTACTAGCTTAATTTCAACCTGATGGTGTCGTATGATGAATACCTGCACTAATAGCTATTATTTACCTTTTGTACTATCCTTCGAACAACTGATGCGCTGTCGCGAGGGCATGATATTTTGAAAACACTAGGTCCTGGCCAGGGTATTTGACACAGCAGCAATACTGCCAAAATCTATAATATGCATAGTGAGATAATAAACTATGTAGGAGTTTGAATGTTAAACTATGTAACAGAGGCTTATTTAGACATTGTGAAAATCGATATTTCCCAGCTAGTAAGTATAACTGGTATGTATGTATACGTGAATTGGAGTGCAGTTTGTTGATATATATGTGTTTAAGTTATAATTATATTAATTACCTCCAAGTAAAGAGATTTGGTCTTCATTCATATCCCATATAAAACTACAACGAAATAAATATCCAGTACTATAATCAAATGAGTATAACTATACTAACAGACGATTATAAATGATTTGCGCATATTGTGCTACTACACAGCTCCGTGTTACTCTCTCTCTCTCTCTCCTTATCCTCTACGATTATCGAGCTTTACTCTTCTCCCGTTTCGCTATGTTAAGTAAAGAGTATATGGTGTGTGTGTGTGTGTGTGTTTAAACGCAAGCGCGGATCTTCCCGCACCCGCGCAATGCGGCTTTATTTATGAAACGCGTTATGATACACTATGCATACATTTTTTCCCCGAGTTATTCAATCATTAATCTAGCTTAAACTTATACATAGTATACTATATCGCGTTGTTAATGAAAGAAGACCATTCAAATTATACCAAGCATATCGCATTTATTAACGCCAAGTTATCATTACAAGATCATCGTAATATAATTCATTCAATATTATCAATATCTGTAGTGATTAGGCTTGTAAGGTCCACCGATTGGTATATCCAAATACTTGGACTGATCTGGTGTCAATTTCGTCAATTTAACACCAAGATGGTCAAGGTGGAGGGCAGCTACCTCTTCGTCAAGCTGTAAATTGAATCGATACATTATAAAACACAAAGTTTCAAAGTTAATGATCATTCGATTTCTTGATATAATAATAATAAATAAATAATCACCGTTTTCGGAAGCATGTGAACTCCGATCGAGTACGAGCTGTTCTTAGTCCATAGTTCGATTTGCGCCAATACTTGATTGGTGAACGATGCGCTCATAACGAAACTCGAATGACCCGTAGCACAGCCAAGATTAACAAGCCGGCCCTGAGCGAGAAGTATCACATGCCTGATGATAATAGTTTCAAAATATAATCATTACAAGCGTCAATGATCAATGATCACAATTTTTGTTCGCTTCTCAAATAAAGGGAAGTGAAACGCACCTTCCGCTACTCAACAAATAGCGATCGACCTGTGGCTTGATGTTTACTTTAGATTTTGCGTTTTTGTCAAGCCAAGTGACTTCGATCTCGCAATCAAAATGCCCGATGTTACATACTATAGCGTCTTCGGGCATGTTGAGAAAATGTTCACCCATTATTATGTCCTTGCAACCTGTTGTCGTCACGTATACTTGACCTTTCTTACATGCTTCGTCCATTGTCGTTACCTTGATGAAAAAAAAAAAAAAAAAAAAAAAGAAAAAACAAATTAAAGTCTCGTATTACAAAAACAATACTGAAACTGAAACTGAGTTAAAGCCACACCTCATAGCCTTCCATAGCAGCTTGAAGAGCGTTTATAGGATCGATTTCTGTGACAATAACGCGACCACCTAGAGCCCTGAGACTCTGAGCGCACCCTTTTCCAACGTCACCGTATCCAGCGACGACGCAAACTTTTCCTGCCAGCATGACGTCGGTTGCTCTTTTTATACCGTCTATAAGAGACTCTCTGCAACCGTATAAATTGTCGAATTTACTCTGTAATAAAGAATCAATCGGTTTATTATTAGTCAACATACTCAGGATTCATCTAAATTGGTGGGAAGAAAAAAAAAGAACCTTTGTAACAGAGTCGTTGACATTTATAGCCGGTATTTTGAGTTTCCCGTCTTTGACCATACGGTAAAGATTGTGAACTCCTGTTGTAGTCTCCTCGGAAAGACCGCGGCAGTCTTTCAAATATTCGGGAAACTTAGTGTGAACCAGATTGGTCAGATCACCGCCATCGTCCAGAATCAGATTCAGCGGCTTTCCGTCTTTGAATAGTAGTGTCTGTTCTATACACCAGAGATACTCTTCATCGGTTTCTCCTTTCCACGCGTAAACCGGCACACCAGTTTCTGCTATAGCTGCTGCAGCGTGATCTTGGGTACTGAATATGTTGCAGGAAGACCATTGCACCTGTGATAATGATAATTGTTAAGAAAATTTGTGGTACAGAAAGTCGAGACATTGTCATGCATGATCATGTTTGAATCAATTTATTATTATATCAGACATGATCATGTCTGTTCATATTTAGTCAGACATGAACCAACGTATCAGGCATGATCAGGCCTGAACGTATTTACCGCTTCAGACCTGATCACACATGATCATGCATGAACAGACGTGATCATGTCTGGCATCAGACATAATCATACACGAACAGACATGGTCATGCATGATTAGGTCTGATTGATTTAGTGCTTCAGGCCTGATCATACATGATCATATTTAATTTCAAGCCTGATCATACATGATCATGTCTAATTTCAAGCCTGATCATACACGATCATGTCTAATTTCAAGCCTGATCATACACGATCATGTCTAATTTCAAGCCTGATCATACATGATCATGTCTAATTTCAGGCCTGATCATACATGATCATGTCCAATTTTAAGCCTGATCATACATGATCATGTCCAATTTTAAGCCTGATCATACATGATCATGTCTAATTTCAAGCCTGATCATACATGATCATGTCTAATTTCAGGCCTGATCACACATGATCATGTCTAATTTCAGGCCTGATCATACATGATCATGTCTAATTTCAAGCCTGGTCATACATGATCATGTCTAATTTCAGGCCTGATCATACACGATCACACATGATCACGTCTAATTTCAAGCCTGATCATACATGATCACACATGATCATTTCTAATTTCAGGCCTGATCATACATGATCATGCATGATCATGTATGAACATTTTGTCCCAGGTTCATTATGAAATTTGAGGACTGTTGCAAATAGTTTGAAAAAGCCTGATTTATACACTTTCTTTAAATAAGTTCCTAACAATTGCGTCATATATGTAGTAGCGTCATTGAATTGAGTAACAAAGTCTGACCCCCTCACGGAGTCACGGCTTTAAAGATAGCGGATCTCTCTTAAGCGGTATTATTTGTGTAAGACGTGTTACAACATCTTTCTTCCAAAGACTCGACTTATCTAGCGGAGATAAAACCGCCTGGGAGATATTCGAAGTTTTTCTTTTTTTTTTTTTTTTTCTTTCTCTACATATTATCATCAGCCTGTTTGAATTTATATTTATATTTATATTTAGAGAATATATATTCTTTAAAGAAAATTGAGAAGATTGTATATACACTACCTCTGCTCCAAGTTCAACGAGCGTTTCTATCAATACAGCAGTTTGTACGGTCATGTGAAGACAGCCTGCAATTTTCGCGCCTTTAAGCACTTTCGATGGTCCGTATTTTTTACGGATCGCCATAAGTCCCGGCATCTCGTTTTCGGCTAACATTATCTCCTTTCTTCCCCATTCCGCGAGCGAAATATCGGCTGTTGTAAATAAATTAATTAATAAATTAATTAAATATGATCAAAATGATCATTAAACAATGAAAAAGAAAAAAAAAAAAAAAAAAAACATCCTGGGGTCATAATAATAAATTTGAAGTCAATTGACTAGTTAGTCTATCAATTTGTCCGGGTTTATTAATATTATGTATAGGCCGGCACTTTGCGGCCACGTGACTATCATAACCCCTAAACAAATGCCGCACACGATTTGTGTGCGTGCGTTCGTTCGATTTCGTTTTATAGCAGTATAATAGTTATAAATAAATAAATAAATAAATTGATTTATTTGTTTGTTTGTTCAGTTTTTATGATTTTTTTTATGTACAGTTCATTCATATTCTAGGGATTAATTGGTATAATAACTATATAGTAGATAAGATAACGATGTAACATAAAAATTGACGAAAGTTCAAAACTCGATTTTAGATTATATCAAAGGAATTTTTTTTTTTTTTTTTTTTTTTTTTGACGAAATGAAATTATAGATAAAACAAATGAGTATAGTCAATTTTTTTGAAGAAACTATAACTAGATTATAAAAAGGTTGATGTAAAAAAATTGTATTGAATTAATTTTATTATTTAACTCACCAACTTTATACGCTGGTTTAGTTGCCATTTTTTTTTAATGGTAAATAATTTTGAGTAATTTTATTTAAACAGTTTTTTTTTTTTTTTTTCTATTAATAATGATCTAAGAGTGTAATATAATTGATCCACGCTTAGCGTCGTACCGCGTCGTACTGAAAGAATTTTTAGAATATCAAGTCTGAGAATAATGTATGCTGTGTGCTGTATTGGTATAGAACGTTCGGTGGTGTGACCATCTGTGAAATTTTTTTAGAAGCTATTCGTCATACAACTTCGAGGGTATGCTCGATCGATTTTTTACCGACCGAGTAGCGCCTTACTATAGGCAATCGGACGTACAGTAATGAGGTTGCGGTGGTTTAGGGTAGGTATGTGTCGCGCATGCGTCGCAAGATTTTTCAAGCGTGAGAACAAAATCGCGCGGTTTATTTAAACGTTGCGCAAATGTTGATTTTGAAACTTATGTTAATAAGGCTGTAGTTTTTTCCACAAAATTATTATCAAATAATATTATCAAATAAATGAAGAAAGAAACACAGCCTATTCATATTCCTTACGAAGTACATCCGGGAATAAAGGTATAAAAATTGATAATATACATATACGACGAAGCGTATAGAATTTAATTTGAATTTCAAATTTTCGTTATCCAGTTCTGCAGATGGTTTTTTCTGATAGCTGGTATATTTCATGGTGCCGAGAAGTTGAACAGAGTGAAGATTTTCGACGCACCTTTGCGAGAACAGGCACGAATAATTAACGAAATACGACGTGAACGTATAGTCCGTGAGAAGGCTATAGCAGCTAGGGGTAAATGCGCGGGAGATTTGATTATTTATAATTAATATAATTGAATTGACTCTTTACTTAGCCATGTGGACGCGTTACATTCGTAATTACAAATAGAGATTATTATTCGATTTATATATATATATATATATAGCCGAAATGGCCACTCTGGAATTGCTCGTCATCGACGATCCGGGACCGATGGATAACAATTACGATAGAGACGCGGGTATACCATCGGGTCATGAAGCTAGCGAAAAAGATCAGTTTTTATCGGTATTATACCGGTTCCAAACTGCCAAGAACAGATCTTTCACATAATTCTTTATACTATAATGCGAAAATATGATTTTTTGTCTGTATAGAAGAACGCGCGCGGTTAAACCGTATAGTGGAACTCGCAGAGGCAGAAATTGCAGCGCTTAGAGACAATCCGATGGAAAGATGAACTGAAAAAAAAAAAAATAAATAAATAAATAAATAACTGATGTGTATAAAAAGGATAGTTGTGAATTTTCAATGAAAATAAAATCAATAACTCCTGCATTATAATATACAGTCATACGTTTTAAGCTTCCAAACTCGAATTGCGATCAATGTAGGTATCCTCGGTGCTGCAGGTTGCTATTGGATACGATTTAATGCGTCTAAACAACCAGGCGAGTACATCTATCCGTTCTAACGCATCGAAATAATTTTCAATTCGTCGAACGCTTTCTTGATGCCTTCGAAAACTTGTCATTATTTCGTTACACCTTGTCAACGAAGAACATACGAATATCATCGCGCCAGAGTGAGTTTTCATCAATTTTTTTCAAATCATTTTATAACACAATATACTTCTTCTTCTTTTTCTTCTTCTTCTTCTTCTTCTTCTTCGGCAGGTAAAGAGCGCTACTTCTGTGGTAGACGTTGTTTCCCCAAAAATAAGACCCCACATAAAATATGACGCTAAGAAAAGGCAGCTCGAATCAGAAAGGCAGGAAAAAATAGTGAGGGAAAATTTTATACTCCTCAAAAAGCTACAAGCAATAATGTACAAAAAGTAATACTGTATCGTTAATTTTTTTTTTTTTTTTTTCATACACACGTGTATCAATAAATGTATTGTGAATTGTTTCATCCCCTGATCAGTTGTTCGCTATCTTCTTTCAATTTGGATCCCCACCGATCAAACTTTTCGTAGATGGTGCTAGATTGCGAGGCTCTGTCATGGCGGCAATTACATGCGCTAACGCGATGTTAGTGTGAATAATTTGTATGCGTGAGGTTCCACGAGGTTCCACAAGGTTCCGCAAGGTTCCACGAGGTTCCACGAGGTTCCGCGAGGTTCCGCAAGGTTCCACGAGGTTCCACGAGGTTCCGCGAGGTTCCAAAAGGTTCCGCGAGGTTCCGCAAGGTTCCACGAGGTTCCGCAAGGTTCCGCAAGGTTCCACGAGGTTCCGCGAGGTTACGCCGCGCAATTTGAATAACCCAACATCGTTCAACTATTTAAATCATAAATTCAATCTAGTAGCGCCATCTACACAAGGTTTGATCGGTGGGTATCCTAATTTCATCCTGCTACAACCTTCATACGTATTATAAATGAATAAAAAAATACAAAAATCATTTACTTTTACTGTTATTAATTAAATTAAATACAACGTCAAATGTCTGAAGAAGACTTTGTCGAATTTTCGGAAGAACTAGCGTCCAATGAAGAGGAGGAGATTGCCGATGTTACTAGTTTAGTATCGTATCTTGAATTTGAAGAACCTTCGATATATTTGAGCTACGATGAAGCAACAAGATGTTTGTGTATGTTAGGAAAGAACGATTCCGGTTTAAATTACTCTTACTTGATGATCAACGCATCGGAAAAGAATTTGACTGACATAAGCGTGATACCGACATTCAGGAACGTCCTTTTCGTTGACGTGTCAGGAAACCGATTGACCCAATCATCGTTAAACGTTTTGCTATCGATGACTTATCTACTGATGCTTAAAGCCGATCGAAACAGGATAACATCCCCGGGAATTGAGCCAATGCTGTATTTACAAGTTCTGAGTTTTAATCGTAACGGGATAACAAATACTTCAGGAATTTCTCACAGGCTATTGGAATGCCTCGAGTTGAACAATAACAGAATAACTTCGGTTGACCTGAACCCGTACGTTCTTGAAAATCTTAAGGTGTTAGAATTGCGTGGAAATTTTCTAAACACAACGAATGGGATATTCTTTCCTAGTCTAGTATCGCTTTATATCGCCGATAACAAGATAGACAAGATCGAGGGATTCGACACTCTGGTCAATTTAAAGACACTGCATGCTCGCGGTAACGAAATATCAGTATTGGACGGTCTGAATATTCCCACATGCGTTAAACTGAGCTATATCAATTTACGGAATAATAGAATAGCCAGTTTCAGAGAGATAATAAAACTCCGGACCCTTCCCGGCTTAGAGACTCTGATAATATCGCAAAATCATCTCATCGATAGTTCCATCGATAAAGACACGAACGAGGATGAGGACTACACTAACGGATATAGAATTAAACTAATCGCCGTTATTCCGAATTTAATAAGAATCAACAAGGATCCGGTACTCGACGAGGAACGAAAAGAAGCTCAGGAATTACGACAACGAATGCTCGAGGACGGTACGAATTTCTCAGACGATGGGGACAAGCTGGATGAATAAAATATCGAATTTTTAAACCATGCGGTGTTTGGCTGGTGGCGCCACAATGGGTTGGGAAAATGCAGGCATCACCATCTTGCGGACCGATCAACGAACTACTATCATGATTCTAAGACTGAATTTCACAGATCTCTAAGGAATTTATTACTTAGATTTGAATTTACAATGTTTATATGTTTATGAATATAAATTATCGTCGATCGGAAAACTAATGATAATAATAAAACCGAGTCAGCTTGAATTCCAGCTAGTACTTCGACCTCGAACGGTGATCACTCGCCCTTCATATACTTATATACGTTAAATAGAATTAAGCGATTATCCTTATCATGTATGGGGACAACACAAATCATTATTATCAAAGATACGAGTCAATATATAACTATACGATAAGTAGCTTCTCGAAATTGTTAAACGATCTCCTCGATCACGTAACATATACAAAGCGATTCTCTGGAAAGTAACGCGCCTATTATTTCGCATATCGCGTGCCCTTTGGCTACGTGGGAAAATAAAACCCAATCGTCGATGTTAGAGCTGCTCTTTCCAGAGAATCGCTCTGTATATACGATTTTTCAATTTCTCAATGAAAATATTCGACTCTACGTTTATAGCTGCGCAGTTATCTTCTATAATTGTCAATATAATCAATACATATATGGATGTATAGTATAAGGTATAATCAATCATCTAGAATCAACTTTATACGATACACCTTACATATATGAGCCTTATAGATAAGAGCTACCAATATTATTGACACTTTAAACGCACCCGTTCTATAATAGCCTGCGATGATAAACTAAAGACTTCATCTTCTGGAATGATGCGCGTGAAAAATAAAATGTCTATATATATATATATATAGGCAAGAATATAAAATAAAATTGCATCGTTTTAAGGGTTTTAAATCCTTACTACAGGCGCATGTGGTACAGCATATGTGTTATTGTGCTCGACAGCGTGCAAACATTGTGATTACAAGATTCAAGATGAGACGAAAAATATATTCGTCGAACACCTTTGATTTATTTTTTTTTTTTATCATCAAGGCTAGACGACGTCTGGACGGTGATTAACCGACATTTATAATATATGTACCACATTGAGGCAGCCATTGTAGTATAAGCTTCATCTCGGTACAGCAGCTTCGTATATACGTAGGTACGTCAGCGGAAGCGCTTAATCCGAGATAATCGGAGACATTTCATTTGTATATATATATATTGTAGTACATATACGTGCGATGACAATAACAACTACCATATTCGAATTACGATATAGACGGTTGATGTCATGTGAGTGAAAAAGTGTGCTATATGAAGGTTCGGTAATTTGAAAATTCAAATCGCGAAGATAAAAGAACTGTGGCTGCTGATGCTGATGATAATATTATACACGAATCTTAAATAAATAGATCATTCAAACATTGAGCGAAAAAAATGGTTTCACTTTGAGGTCAGCCAGACACATCTGATCCATCAGATCAGTGCTCTAGAATTTTTCGCAGTCAAAGAAAAATTGACGTGGAATAGCCCGGCACCACTAATTTTAATGTAATATATTTCATCCTATCTAGTGCATCGGAATTGTAAATACAAGTGTCACGACTGTGTGTATATTGGTCAGAGTATATAAAGTAGAACATTTCGATAACAACTATATGTATACGATATGATGTGTCATCTAGTATAAGCCCCTCTGTTTAGTATCATCGCAGTACCGGTCGTACTTCTCGACGTGTACTTCGTCTTCGTAATACGCTGATCAATATTGAAAATTCAGTTTCTGGTGTTCATTCGATCAGTGAAAGAGGCGAGGACAAGTGCCAGAGAGAAGATTCGATCCATTGAATCAATTCCATCCGTTCATTCGTTGATTCAGGTGCAATATATAATTGGAAGGGTTCATCATGATGAAATCCTGCTGGTGCTGGTTCATAGTATTCAGTTTTACGGTGTGCTACACGTGCTGTACAGATGATGAAGTTTTACCAAACGCTGTGTACCATGATCACAGATTTTTTCTGCGACAGATATTCGACAAATACGGAGACAAGGGTATCATCAGTTTTGAGGTAGGATGTGTTGGTGTATTTCTTATCGGATTAGGCGGCAGACGTATAAACAGACTTCGCTAAACTCGTATTGTTCGTTATTCCAGGGGTTTGAGCATCTGTTAGAAAATTTGGGTCTGGGTCGATTGTCGTTTGAAAAAGATCACAACGTTTCGATGCATCGTATAAACGGATCATTCCAAGACGTACACGACGCTCTACATCTTCACGATCATCGTCACGGTATAAAAGAAAATGTTGATTTGTACCTAAACGGTAACGTCAGCTCAGGGGAGGCTGCACACTTCTTTGAGGCTGATGAGGTATTCGCTAAGGCTGGCGATTTCACGTCAGACAATCAATCCGAGCATGCAACGTCGACGGTCGTTAAAAGGAACGCGATCAAAGGTACCTATGTAACCCAAAGGCGATTTTAAAGAGGTCCGACTATATCTGCGTCCTTCTCTAACGCTTATAACGTTGCAAAGAAAATCACAACTGATAAACAGTTCCATCAAAACATTATCAAGTGTTTTCTGCACTGTAACATTTTTTTGCATCCTCTATCACGAAGGACGATGCGATATTCTACATGCTAAGACGATGTTACCGATTTCAGATCATCATGAGAACACAATCGTAGAACCAATTGACGACGGTTTGTGTCTATCGCCGAAGGCACTGCTCCAGACATTTGGTCTTCGTCCTAATCACTCGGTGGCAATAAAGCCACCTCGATTTCTCCACCTTTGTCCAGCGATAGTTTATCAATTGGATCGTAGGGCGTGCAGCGTGAGTGTAGCCCCAGTAATATCATCGGATAAATCAAAGCGTGAAAAAGTTCCAAGAACCGAAGGTGAGTCGATTCGAATCAACCGAGTAATAAGCTTGATGTTCATGTGCACAAATTTCAATCATATCTACAGCCTGGCTTCACGCGACTTTAGCCACAGCCGCGATCAGCGCAGTTGGACTTTTGGCTGTTGCAATGGTGAAGCTAGCAAGCCAACGCTGGTTTCTTCACTTTCTGGTATCACTAGCTGTAGGAACACTCAGTGGTGATGCTCTGCTTCATCTGCTACCGCACGTTAGTAAACGACGTTAATTACAAGCCACGTGTATTATGTGTTTGAAAATTTTCGTCAACAACATCGATGATGAAATAATTTTCAGGCTCTACTTTCAGACGACATTAATCATGAGACTGCTGCACTTAGGTGCAGCGCCACATTCATGGCTATTATATTTTTCTACGGTCTCGAGGCGGTTCTACTCATCGTTAGATCATCGAGGGTGAGTACATAGTAAACAGACTCTTCTTCCCTTGCCGAAAAAACTTGGGAGTTCGATACTCGAAATTTGGGAGTCAAATCTCAATTTAGGAGTCGACACTCGAAATTTGGGAGTTGGACCCTCGAAATTTGGGAGTCAACTCTCAATTTGGGAGTTTTACACCCAAAATTCAGTGTTTGCACTCAAAAATTGGGTGTATTTTCCTTGAGGGTTCCTCGTGGTCGCAACTGCATCACAAGTAAATAGTGCATCAAATCTCCCGATTTCAGACGACTAAGGCATCAACCGAGAAGATCGAAGCCTCGATGGAATTGAAGTCAAAATTTGTCGAATCCGTGAAATCCGTTCCTACAGATGACGAGGAGTGTGGTTCCATGCTTGCTACCAAAGGACACGGTCATTCCCACGGTATACCAGACGGTTCAAGCTCGTCATTGGCTTTTTTAATCCTAGTTGGCGACGGGTTACACAACATCACCGATGGTCTAGCTATCGGTGCATCATTCGCAACTGATCCTGTAGCTGGTCTGGCCACTTCCATAGCCGTGTTTTGCCACGAATTGCCTCACGAACTTGGTATTTGAATAATCTTGTCTTTTATAACTCCTCGCGATTTTCAAATTTCTTCACCATTAATTCCCGCATTTTTCCACAGGCGATTTCGCAGTACTGATAAACAGCGGAATGAGTGTAAAGCGTGCACTCCTCTACAACCTCTTAACATCAGTTTTAAGCTTCATTGGAGCAGCGGCTGGTGTTTGGCTAGGCGAATTTTCAGACGCAACATATTGGATATACGCAACAACTGCTGGAACTTTTCTTTACATTGCTCTCGCCGATTTGGTATAATATTATATACTACATCGTTATTCATATACCGAGAATATTAGATGAGACTACACGATCCCTCCTCCTACGCCTATGTTGTTTTTACCGTAGGAAGGGGATCGTCCATAGTCTCACCGAATATTCTCGGTATACACCACGAGATTTCACGAGATCTTCGAATCAAATGAACAATCACGGGATTTTTTCTTTTTTCAGATACCGGAAATGACATCGTACATTAAAAACGACGCTAAAATGACGGGTATCTTCATTCAATTAGCTGGTATAACGTCAGGAGGTATATTGATGCTCTTTATTGCACTGTACGAAGAAAAACTTCATGAAATTCTAGTGTAGATCGTGATAATTTTTATTTTATTTTTCTTCTTCTTCTTATTCTTCTTCTTCTTGTTCTTGTTCTTCTAATTCTTCTATTATATTATATACTTGCGGTTATTTCTTATTATTCACATAATATTATTATAAAGTAATATAATTTAAGTTTCCAATGCGAATATATATACCTATCCGAAAAAAAAAAAAAAAAAAAATAATAAAAAAAAAATGTAGATAATTCAATAATAATGTAAAACGAACGCATGACTATAATTATACATAGATTGCGGTAGATTAAAAAAAAAAAAAAAAAAAAAAAAAAAAAAAAAAAAAAAAAAACAGCTGTGTTCCTAAAGTACCTGTCCACAGTACCTAAAATAGTATAATAATAATAATAATAATAATAATAATAATAATAATAATAATAATTAAAAATAAAAATAAAAATTGTAAATTTTATCACTAATCACACACATTGTTGAATAATAATAAAAATATGAAAATAAATCTATTTTATGGTATAGTATTTATTTTTTTTCTTTATATACGCAAAAGTCTATAATATAATTATTATTTCACAAAAATTCATTTAGTATCTTCGATTTCCTATTATTATTATTATTATTATTATTATTATTATTATTATTATTATTATTATTATCATTATTATTCTTTTTTTTTATTTTTGTTCATTTCTTCTTCTTTTGCTTTTTTTTTTTTTTTTTTTTTTTTTATTTATACATCTTATATCTTATAATAATTATTAATGCATAATAAATTATGCAGTATGTATGTTGATGATTGATGATTGATGATTGATGATTGATGAATCCGTTCAGCTGTATAACATAATACATAATATAATATACGCGTATACTATAATTATTAATTTAGTACTATAAGTATTATAATATAATATTATGATGATGAATATGTATATTATATATAATATATATATATATATATATAGGAATTATTTATCAATATTACTACTACTGTCCATGATTGAGACAATAAATTTCTTCGATTTTGAATTTTAATTTTGTTTATTTATCTTTCTTTCATTCGTTCATTCATTCATTCATTCATTCATTCATTATTTATTTATTTATTTCTTTCTCTTATTTCGTCAAAAGAGATATTATATATATTAAAATCGGACACCCTGTCTAATTATTATTATTATTATTATTATTATTATTATTATTGTTGTTATTGTTGTTCATTATTATTAATTATTACTATATTGATTATTACTATATATATATATTAATTATATATTATATTATAATTAAACAGCAAACAACGTTACTTTATACTTAATAATAATAATCATTTATATAATTATATGTAATATTACTCTACAATACCTAATACAATTTATAATGTATATCCTATATATATATATATTCACACAATTTTTTTTTTTTTTTTATAACAAACGTGCTGCAAGTATATAACGAGAGTATTCGTAGAAACGATTTCATATATAATTATATAAGTGAAAACGCCTGTATACAGGCAATAATATGCAATAACAGAATACTCTCTGTATATATTTTTTTTTTTATAGATATATATATATAGGTATACACAGTGTATATATTCTTCTCTAAGTTGTTGTTGTTTTTTTTTTTTTTTTTATTATAAAAATAATAATAATAATAATAATAAAGTTTAGAATAAATAATAATCACGTTTTGTAGAATATTTGTATATATACAGGGTGAGTTTTTCTCCGGGGCGGAGTCTCGGCCGATTTAGGCCACACCCCCTCTCTATACGGACCTTCGATAAAACTCACCCTGTATATCAATATATTGTAAAGTTACGAGCTTTATATTTCTTTAAGTAATTAATCGGTTATTTTTTTTTCAGGCAGTGATCCATAATATATAAATATATATAAATATATCTAGATATCAATATAGTAATATTATATGCAATTATCATATATTGTGTGTGCGATGGAATAAAAAAAATTATTATTATTATTATTATTATTATTATATACTATAATATATATATATATTTCAAAGTAAATTAATTACATAATAAGATGCGGGGATAAATATACAGGGTGAGTTTTTTTTTTTTTTTTCTCTCTTTTTAGCGAAAGAAAGAAATTTCAAAAAATAATTCAAGATCAGATTTAAAGTAAAAGCAAAAAAAAAACAAAAAAAAAAAAAACCTTGACGGTATTTTTATTGCTCGAAATTTTATTGTTCTAGGTATATTATATAATATATGTATACTATTTATATAATATTATCATAATAATCATTAAATCGTCGATATAATATTTATGTTAGCGAATG